>LKNJ01000270.1:0-196938 GCA_002120245.1 Maccullochella peelii
CTTTACTAAATATTTTAAACTACACAGACGTAATGCAAGATGACCATATTCTTCACATGCAAAGATATGCAATATAATTAATTACAAAAAACACAGAATATAGCAGTTCTGCCCAGGAATTGAACCCCTGATCTCCTGTACCAAAGTCAGCGGTGTTACGGCTGTGCTAAACCTGCCGACAGAAGTGGAGTTAAACTGAGGTTTGAGGTTACAGGCAAAACACAGACACACACACACACACACACACACACCGGTTGGTATGGTGACTGTGACACCCTGAGGGAGTGGAGGGGGGAGAGGCAGACTGCAACTTAGACAGGTCAGACAGCGTGTATTTGTGTGTTAGCATCTGTATGTATTATGTGTTCTTCACATGCAAAGATATGCAATATAATTAATTACAAAAAACACAGAATCCATACCTCTTGAGATGCGTCTTAAAAAGACTGGTTGCACTTGTGTGTGATTCTGGACTCTGTTACTTTCAGACTTGTTTTAGTCTTATAAATCTGTCCATGTGCACTCTCAATTCTTGTCTGATTACTGCTCAAATGTTTTGTCCTAAACAAACTCACCAGACAAGCTGCTGGCTACCAACAGCCCCATCTCCCCCCCAATCACCATAGCAACCAGTGTCGGACACAAGGGTTTGAACTGTGAACCTGATAGGACATTTTAACCTGTTTGGAAATGTAGTGTAGTTAACGAGTACGGTAGACTGCGTTGGCTATTCACATACAAAACATTTAAGTTTAACTTAAATTGGAGATGAGAGAAAAAGCCTTTTGACCAACATGAACTTTAAACTTGTATCATTTCTTTTCTTTCATCTGCTATTCAGTGCACAACTTGTTTGAACTTTTGCACCTAAACATGTTATTTGAAAGTATATAGACGTACATATAATTTTTGTCTTTTGTGTATGTTTTACTGGAAGCTATCTTGTTATATTTTTTAAGTTTGATATATATAGCAGTGTCTCGTAATCCCGTGAGGGATGGACCAAATGTTTGGCATGACATAGAAATAAAAACTAAATAGCTAGCAATGTGCCATCAACTTGTTTTGTTCAATATTACTCTACCAGACTACAAACAGCAGCGTCATTCTCATAAACCACTTACAGCTGGTGATTGCTCTGCTCACATTTGTTCATTACCACACTAAAATTGTGAAATCGCATCCTTTTTTGGGCAGTCTGAGTGTGAGGCAGTTTGACTGAACAGAAGGCTGATGTGACCGTACTTCACCTGGACATTGTTTCTGGAAGGAACTGTTGAATTTTAAATCTAATTCTTTAATGCTATGAGCCCCACAAACAACATTTAATTCACCTCCTTTGTGTTTGAGTTGTGGCAGAAATCACAGACAGATATCTCACAACCTCAGCGCATAAAACCAAAACTATCTGCATAGTTGGATATTGTTGAAGGGCTAAGCTAAGAAAGTTGTCGCAAAAGTTGTGACAGTACATTAAAAACTGCACTGGCAAAGCGGAACAAGCTGAAGTTCCCTGACAGGGAAGAGATACTAGATATTCACTTACTGTTAAGTGCTGCTGCTATTCTTCCTCCACCTGTATTATCATATGAGTTGCCAAGATAGTTATTTACTGTATATTTACAGTATGTATTTGCCAACCTGAGTTTGTCATAGCGAGGTATTAGTATTCACAGGTAAGTGAAGCACAAGCAAGTGCTTGCTAAAGTGATGAGAATGTCTGAGTGAATTATTTGACCCAATAAAATAATTAGTGCGTCAGGAAAGTGGCGGAGTGGTGAAAGCATTTTCATCAAGAAGCATCTATGAGGTTCCAGTTGATTTAGCTCTACCCATAGCTAAACAATCGACCCATCCCAGATAAATGTGTTTGCCTGCAAAAATACACCCGTATGTAAATAGCTACCTAAAATTCCTCCTCTTGTCTTTCTCCTTTTCTTCTCCCTTGCCAGGCTACCTGCCATCTCACACAGACATCAAGCTCTCTGATGAAGCGCCCCATGTGTTTTAATGTTGAGAGTCTATGACCGACTCGAAAGCAATACATCTTCTTTGGCAGTTACTTCCAGCAAGCTATGAAACCATGGTCACAATGAATGGTCTCGAGTGTTTTGCTACCCATGCATGGATGGACCAGTTCACACTGTGCTGCCTAATCCCTCTGAGGAGACTGTACAGATTTATACTTGCTCTTGAAAAGGGACACTTTTTGACTGAAAATACTTGTATTTTTGCAAGGACATTGATCTTTTTATGTAAATAATGTACATCCATAATGGAAGGAGTAAAAGTTATTTGTCTCAGCTGGTTACAGCTGCGTCTGCTCATATATGAAAATATCAAACAGAGGAACAGAAGTGATGTATAATAATATCTCAAAATATGCTCCTATTTCTGTTCTTTGGGCTTGTGTTTGTGAAGTTTACTTTAACTATGTGGAAACAGCTTATCTGAGTAAGACAGTGAGGGAAGCAGATTCATTAAGCTCTGTACAATCAGTAAATCTTATCCCCAGATTCTCATCAAATGAAAGCTTGCAATATCCAGGAGATGAGGGAGGGCTCCTAGTCCCAAATCTGTGTATTACATCAAGCCCGCCGCTGAAAGTGTTATACATGTCATAACAAAAATAAGAACAGAATATGAATGTGGATATACCACAAAGGTATATACAGAAGATGGGAAACTGTGCAATCCCTCTTGTTCATGAGACTCAAAGAAGTCATTTTAGAGGCACTGGAATGAAAGCTAACATCATACATGTTAAAGCTACTTTAAGACAGATTATACACAAATCTTCCGTCTAATCTAAATCATGCATATGGATTATTATTATTGCAGCAGCAATTTTATATTTGATTGTTTCACAGTCAATTTGACTCTTAAACAATGCAATGACTAAATTTGTGCTTCATATTTATTTGTTGCCCGGAGCATTTCTTGTACATTCTGGTTTCTACAAAAAAGAACTACATGTAAATGTTTTGAATAATTCCTGTGTTAAAGAAGCTATGATACAGCAGCAAACACTTGCTGTAATGCAGTAAAAAGTGCTACAGTGCCACGTCTGTATCTTAATTAATTACTTATTAGTTAGATTTATTAGCCATTTGTTTGTCTTTTAGATTTACCACCATGAAGTTAAAAGACTTGACACAGTTACAAAATATCTCTCATGTTTTTCTTTGAACTGATCTCACTGTGAAGGTTGTGGTGCCTTCTTACAGGAAGTACAAGAACACAGAAACTGCAGGTTTGAGTGGAAACATGGTCTCTTCTTAGGTTGTGTTAAAACACTTCTTATTTATTCTGGACTGTTTATCTACCACGATGATACCAGCATCTCCACATGGCATTTTTTCTGTTTACAGTAATGCAGAGGTGCCTGCAGTCTGTTCTAGGTTTGCCCCCAAGGACTCAGCAGACAAAAGGCTGCAGATTTGTTCATCTCCTGCGCTGCGAGGGACACAGATAGAGAAGACGTATCTCCTGTCAACAAGACTCAGCCTACGCACAGAGCTTTGGTCAGCTGCTGTCTCTTTGGAATAAGTACTGAAGTTCTTCTTCATCAAACTTTTCTTTTTAAGTGTTGTCAGCATCATATGTCAGTAAGACAAATTGACTGGAGGCTTCTCCATACTTCTTCCCTCCAATCCTCCCGATTGAGCCTGAAGCATAAATAAACTTGTGCTCGTCACCAGACGAACGCCGTCTCTCCACACCAATCATCAGAAGTTTTATTTTGTGCTCGTTACTTCTTTAACAAAGTCCCAATAATCAACCTGTGAATATGATTGTGAACATATTTGCATGATGTTTTTTTCTCCCTCTTTCAAGATACTTAAAATATGTCTTAATTAGGAAAAAATGAAATGTTAGAAATGTGAACTGCAGTATTTTCCGTTTCTCAGAGGCTAGACGACTAATTATAAGTGACGTGATTATTCAGTGGGTTGTTTGTGTTTTTCATCTGATCTTGCAGAAGTGACCATGGTTGTGGAATAAAGCAGAAACAACATTACCGCAGCGTGGCTGGTTGTTAAACTCATTTCTAAAAGCAACAGCTTATTTGTGCCGTCTTCGATCTGTTAAAATCCACATACTTGACTGCAGCTTTTTAGTTGTTTGACCTTTGATTTAGTCAATCAACAGACTTCCTAAAGGGCAAAACTGTGACTCCACCTCAGCTGACTGGGAATCTGTCACAAATTGGTAATTTTGATCGACATACTTTGTCGCCATTTGTTGCTTTTTCTGCTTTGTCTCTAACAAGTGTTGCTTAGTATGCTCAAAGTTTCAGTGCAGCCATTTGCATGATACAATGGGGCCGAGCGGGAGGACAATGAAATGCACCAAGTAGCCTGGAGTGATTCTAATGGGCTGGTTCCTTGGCTATCCCACTGTGCAACAAATTAATTATCCCCTCTCCAGGAAATCGACACACACACACAATCAAATCAACACTCTCTCTCACACACACACACACACACACACACACACACACACCCACAATCAAGGAAGATTTTCTCAGTCTGGGTAGCACCTTGAATGAAAAATGTCCCACAACAATAACCCACAGCAATATTGTGTTAGCCACAGTGTGAAATTGATGAGCATGTTTCCTTTCATTGAGTGCTACATTACAGTGTCTGGCTGCAGCGAATCATCCATTAGTGATTGTCACCGTTCAATTTGATTGTGCACCGCCGAACATCCCAGGGCAGTTAGAGAAAGGCCTTGGTGTTAATTCAGACTGAGAGCAGGAGCGAGAATAAGACTCTCGGGGCGTTGATGGTTGTTGGAGTGATGAAGATTGGTGTGTGTGATATGAAGCTGTTGAAGTGGCAAACAAAATGCAAAACAGGAGGAACGAGAGCCTTGTTGCTGCAGCTTTGCATGTGAAGAGTTATTTCAGCCAATCAGCTGCACAGTGCTGTCCTCCAACCTTGTTGTCTCTTTAATTTTAATGTGCAAGGCTTTTTGTTTTCTAGATCTGAGGACAGAAGAATACTTAGTAGCTCTTCTTTACAAAATCATCTGTTTCTCATCATTCGACTACAGCCTCAGTAATTGTTCCCATTAAATAGAAACCATTTGTAACTGGCAACTCGAGTGATAGAGTGATAGAGGTAAAATGAAGCTCAGTCAAAGTGTCAGATGGGAATCTTCACATGGGTGTTATCACACTTCTGCCCATTAAAGCCGACTTCAGAGCCTCTGTGGGATCATTAAAAGTGGTGGGCTGAGACTGATACACTGACTGCTACAAGGCAACTGTGTTTCCGATAAGACGGTAGCAATGCTGTAAAAACAAAGCTTCACGAAGTAATTTGTTTTCAGGTTTATATCATGACAACATGGGACATTTCTCATTCACTGAAAAGCATCCTTTTGCTAGAAAACAAGGTGTAAACCATATTATAATAATCCATTTTCTATTACAACACATAGGTGTTATGTAGGTGCATGCGTAATAGAAAAAAAACATAATTCCATATAAAAATACATTTATTTTGAACAATTTTAAAATGGCAATTTGTTCACAGTAAGAAATATGATTCAAGACTTTTTATATCATGAACAATAAAATGAACAATATCATAGATCATGCACAACTTTTGGCAATTGCACAACTAGACTATTAGACAAGGTGTTTAATAATTTGTTTAATGTGTCAAGTAAACTTTAAAACCAACCATGATATATATATATATATATATATATATACACACACACACACACACACACAGTACTTTCTCACCCTAATATAGCCTTTTATCACATAATTAGGGCATACTACTGTAAAAAATAAAATAGAGGACAAACAGCTTGTTGTGAGACTGAAGGTCATGGAAACAAATTACTGCCTGTTCAGTGGGCTGCCTTTACAATAAAGTAGGATGAAGCTACTGTATAGATTTACATTCCATCTTATTCTATGTACAAGTTCAGTATTTCCACTTCTAAGGCCAGACTTTCATGTCCAAACATCACATTTTTTTTGTGTACCATCTTGTGAACCAAACAGTCATTGAAACCAAATTATCCTACAGAGCAACTACATATTGTTATAGGACGGTACATGTTAATGTTTGCCCTATAAAAGTAGTTTAACATAACGGAATTGTAACTTACGTAAATTTATTATTATATTTATTAATTACATTTCTGTCTTACGGAGGAAGAGCAAGATGTGTTCTGCCTTAAACAGACAACGCTTTGTTGTTGGGGTTGTATTATCCATTCAGGATGTAAAGAAAAGAGAAAAGTATAAAAACAAAATAAAAAGGTTACACTTGACAAATTTTATAGCCTGCTGGTTCAATTTATGAGCAAACATTATGCTAAGAGGGAAACATTAGCACGTACTGTAAGATTTCAAAAACATTTTTATTACATTGAATTAGTTTATCATTTTAAGCTCTGTATTATATTATAGTATTCCTTAAGGGCCTAAATATCCTTATGGTAAGTCATGATGATTCTCTGTCATTCAATGCTGAACTTTATCGAACTTATACACATATACAGTAAAACCTATATATTCATTCTACACTACTTGTACTGACCCATGAGCAGCGGTGGAATGTAACTAAGTACATTTACTTACTTACTGTACTTAAGTACAAATTTGAGGTACTTTTATACAACTTTATACTTCAACTCCACGACATTTGTCTGACAGCTTTAGTTATTAACTTTTCAGATTTTTGAAACCCTTCTAGTCCAATGAAAACTATGTATCTCCAAATTGGGTGATTTTGAATTGGAATTTTTCTGATAAACTAAAGGATTCAGTGTTCCTTTGTGGGTTAAAAAAAGTTCTCCCACTTCTTAAGATAAACTATTTAAAAACCCCTTTGGAAAAACAGGACTGTTTTTCGTAGCTCACGAAAAGTTGACTTTAGAGATACATGGTTCTCACAGAACAGCGACGCTACAACCATATGATCTTATAGAATATGATGCATTGCTGTAGACTGAAGTACCCAACAGTATATAAGGTAGTTAAAATTAGCACAACCTTAAACATCTACAGCAGTAAAATGCAACATACACATTAATGCACCAGCAATATTAAACATCATTTAAACACTGACAGGGACCATTTTTCAGTGTACATTTTGATAATACTTAGGTACTTTTACTTAAGTAAGGTTTTGAATGCAGGACTTTTACTTGTAGTGAAGTATTAAGTGGCAATAGACAATTTTTTTGGTTTAACTTATAATGAAGTAAATGTTGATTGCACAATGTAATGGCTGTAAAATAATGACACCATTGGCATTTTGACTGGTTTCCTATAAGACTCGCTTTCACTGTGCAATTTTGTCTGCCCCCGGGTACGATCTCCCGAAGAAAAAGAAGGCTCAATTTACGGCACAAAGGAAGTAGGTCAACCATTGCATTGCGCAACCAAAACAGAAGAGGAATAGGGCTTTTATTTTCCGGTAACTATCCCCAGCTCGCGCAAATGACGGACAGTGAAACAACTGGAGTAACTGTGGAAACTCTGAGAAAAAGAGCCCCGTTGACGGAGGAGGCAAAGAAGGCGAAGAGAGTGTGTGATATAAAAACAAGGAGATACAAGAGTGAACCTCGAACTGGCATTCACTTGATGGAGAGAGCTGCGGGACTCGAGAGGGTTCCAAACCAACTACCGGGTGTTTTACTCTGCCTCTATCATAGAACTGAGATCGGGGTCTAGTTCAAATTGGGATTCTTACAGTTATTTCTTGCTTTGGATGAGCCCGGCTACTGTCCAAAACGCTACCGCTAGCAGCCAGAAAACAAACCAATTGAATTAAATTTTATTTATACAGCGCCAAATCACAACAGAAGTTATCTCAGGGCACTATAGAGCAGGTCTAGACCGTAACATTATTCTTTATATTATTATTTCCAGAGACCCAACAATTTCCAGAGCACGCACTAGACAGTGTTTTCTTCTACTCCCCCCTCCACCAACCCGTTGTAGTCACGTACTTGTTTGCGCGAAGCAACACTCAAACTATGTTATTACTCAATATAAAATTATGACAATCTCACTTCCTCTTCTGTGAGCATGCTTCTTTCTTCTTTTATTTCTAAAGTGTAGTTGATCGTTTCTTCACGTAAAATTGGAAACAAATGCAGTGTGTCATGTGTTGTTGGTAGTAGCTAGGCTTTGAGGGAAACTGAAAGCGATCTGCTTGACTTTGCGACAGCGGCGCCAACAATAATACCACTTGGAAACGCGGGGGGGGTTGTCTATTGTCACTTTAAGTAAAGGATCTGAATACTTCTTCCACCACTGCCCGTGAGTTAATGGTACTTTTCTCACTAACATTATGTCAAGATATTTCTCAAATTGTCTTATATAGCTTTTGAGGTATTTCATTTCAGAAACTCAGTCTGTTTTTCCTCTCCTGACATTACCCAAATTAAGAAGAACGATGATATGTCACAAGCAGTAAAGCATTCGTCAGTATTCATAAAATACTCATGTCAGAAATACATCCATGGAGTCACTGTAGAGCTAGCGAACCTTGATGCTAATTGGACATTTTGTGCTGGGGGCCGAGAGTTATCAGCCAATTTCAGCAATTCACCGCCCTCAAACTAGAGGCCCTCGAGTCTGGCTTGGTGGACTGATCTTCATCAAGTATTGTAAAGTAGATATTCTATGCATGTGAGTTAAAAACATGACTTTGAACAATAGCAGCTATCAGCATGAAACAAATAAAAAAACAATGCCAACAAAGCAAACAATTTCAGCACAATTGTAACAACAATCTGTACTTACTCAGTGACAAAGCCCATGTCTTAGACATTAGTACAGTTTGGAAATTCCCTTGTAACAATTCTCTCCATATTTCTTCCAATTCTTCCTGAAAACATGCAAGCAAATAATAAAATAGACTAAATACAGGGACAGTCAACTGCTTTGACATCAGGATATGATCATAAAAGAATTATGAGACGATCTTTTCAAACAACTTTGATCTGGAATCTGTGATAACTGTAATAACTGCTTTTAACATCAACCAAACAACTCAAAGTTCAATCTTGCTTTTTCTAATCTTTTTACTTGAAGATAAAATGGTTGGTACAAGCTTTTACACTTAATTATAAAGTCATCACCCATGCATTTCGGTTGAAAAGCCCCCTGTTGTCTCAAAGGAACATGGCCTATCCAAGCAGGGCTGAGCCAGCGATGGAGCTGATAAGATAGCATCGCTGTGACAAGTGGGGTCGCTCAGATTGTGCAGACACTGGCTTATTCAAAAGGTGCCACTTTTATCTCTCAACTGTGTCAGTAGTTTAAATTCAGTGATTTGTACAAAGCTGCGTGAAGCCAATTTCAAGTTCAAGATTTAAATTGCTTTTACATGGAGCATATTTTAAGACTAAAATCCATATGGTCTCTTGCAAAATCACACTTTGGAAGGTAAAAGATAAGTTTAAAATTGAGGTCTGAAAGGTTACATCTAAGATTTAAATGTCTCATGGGCCTCAACAGAAGTTACTATTTCACACTATGCCGGCCAGGATTGGCTGGATTCAAAGAGCCGAGTGTCCGACAGGGAAGAGATCTGAGCCCGTATTCATCAAACTGCTAAAAATAAAATTTTGGACATAAAAAGAAGTTAAAATCCTTGACTTTTACTCCTACTCTCACACTTAAGATTAAAAGCTTTAACGTATCACCTTTTAAGTTGAGATGGCAAACTAACAAACAGTTGTTTATTTACACATCCAGCAGATAGAGAGCAACATTATCATTCATTTGGAGTCATGTTTCTGGCCACCTGATAAATGTAAGTCCAATATTCACTCTTCTGCTCTGTTTTTGGTCTCTACCAACTTCTGAGGGAAATATCTGGCACTTTAGCTGCTAAATGCCCCACTATGTTCACCAGCTAGTTGCTAACTGTGTCTGTCTGCTGTTTGGTGCTAAGCAGGTAGTGTACAGTAGGTTTTTAGAGATTTTTCATTGAAAATATCTCCCTGCTTGAAAACAACGTTATGAGAGCAGTGAGAGAGCAGTAAAGTTGCGGGTCGGACACCTAAACAATGAGCTGAAACTCACTATAAAGCTCTGTAAAGCTGAGGAGAGCTGCAGATTTAGGTGATAATTCTCTGTAGGTTCATCACTACGAGCGAACCCTTTGTCACATTGTCATTTGATACATTGCCATTAGAAAAATGTCGATTATAGCCGCTTTAAGCATCTCACACAAAAATGGAAATTACAAATGTTGTTGAATAACATATCACTGAGTTAAAGGTAAGGATTTTAAAGAATGAATAGTGGAGCAGATACAAGGGTAAATCCTTGTCCCAGATTGGCTGTTCATACATGTGATTAATCCTGTGATTACTTGAGAGTTGCTCTTAAAAGGTTATACTCTTGATTAATGTGTTTTATTCTTCACACTCAGCTAAGAACCTTTTTACTCCTAAACTGACTCTTTATTCTTAAATGTAATTCTTAAAGGTTTGATAAATATGGGCCCAGACCTCTATATACTTATGCTTATGTCACACCACCCTTCATTCAAAAAAGCAAGAGATTGATTCATGTCTATCACAACTGTGGTTATAAATAATATTTTGCATTTCTCACATTTGGAAATACTGGCTTTATTGTATAGATAGAGCTGTTCTGACAGCCTCCTGGCTTGTGTGATGTATCATACAGGAGAATCCTGAATGTTTTTTACAGCTTAATAAAGTCTTATTTCAACTGACCTGCAAATTTCTACCTAATATGAAACATGAGCCCATGTGAGCTGTCATGTTAATCATTCAGAACCAATTTTTATTAACATAAATCAAATTAAAATCCTTAAAACTAAACTTGCATTCAAATTTTCATATTTAACTGTCAAATCCTGTTTAAAATGTTCAAATGTTCTTTATTTCAACTTTTATGAATTTTGACTGATTTTACTTCACAGCTCTCGCTGCACTGTGGCAACTATCAATGACTGGCAGATACTTCTTAGAGATTTTAAAACCATTTGGACTAAATGAGAAGACATAAAATCACTGAACACAGACATTAATTAAATTAAAGCCAGTTAATGTTTTTCCTCTGGTAGGGGGCATGTTTCCCACTGGCTGGAGTAGGATCTACCTTACAGGCAATGGAAAATTCTATATTTCATAAAATATATTTTAGAGGGATATTCTGTTTATACTAGGTATGTTGGAAGTACAATTAAAGTGAGAAATAACTCTGTAGATAAATAAATGAAGGCAAAATTCAAAATAGATGAATGATTACCATTAATCCTGCAGTAAGATGGACAGTGACCTGAACTAGCAGGTGATAGATCTTATTATATTCTTGTAGACCCAACTGAAGCTGGATACAACAGACTCAGCTTTTTGGGAACATTTGTATCCCAGCCAAAATCAGACTGCATGAAAAACAAAGCAAGCCTCAGAGTATTAATGAAATGTTTAAACAGCAGGTTGTAAATTCATTTAATCAAGCCCCGAATCAAAGGTCGCATGCTGCTCTGCCCTTTCTGTAAATAAACACTTTCAAAAGTAACCAAAAAGAAGTTAATTTGTTTCAGATCAGCAGGACTTGGAAAGGTAGAAACAGCTGAGAAATGAAGAATTGCAGAAAGTGCTGAGTGACCAGAAAAAAGGCCTGCAGCCCACATGTCTGTGTCAGGAGCACTGCAATGCTACTTTTGTCAAATAATCCACACTGTCTGCGGGACTGAATGGTTCTCATCTAAAAGACATCACAGCGGATGCCAGCCATAGCAATCAAAAAGTTAACTTGTCATCGTGATATCTGGTTACTCTGCTGCAGTTGCGCTTGTGGTGTGCAATTTGCAAAAAATATGACACATTGCATTGATAAAGACATTCCAGCACCTCAGATGTGAGCTGCACTTCAATGTGCGGTTGCCTCGCTCAATAGTAGAAACTTCATTTAAACAGGACGGGAACACTGTCATTGTGTTTTGAGTCTACACCAAATACAGTTACAATTTAAATCAAAACAGATGCTCAGTGATGTGTTTTTAGGGCAATAAAATGTTAATCAGTATCAGACTCTCACAGTGACAGTCATCCTTTAAATCCTGTATGAATGTGTGAGTAGTACACAGATGTTAATATTCTGTATTTAATTTAGTCTTGGCATAAAAAGTTGTAGTTTTGACTCTGCATCCTAAAATACATACAAATACAAGTAACTAAGTACATTTACTCAAGTACAATTCTGAGATACTTGTACTTAACCAACCTACTTTTGCTCCACTACATTTCAGAGGGAAATATTGTACTTGTTACTCCACTACAATTATTTAGTACCTGTAGTTACTAGTTACTGTGCAGATGAAGAATTTAAAAATCTATAGTATAATGAGCATATAAAATACATTGCATTGATGTACAGTAAATGTAACTCTCTACATTAAAATGGGTACAACATTAAAATGCTGTTTACATGCTACTGCAGCAATAATAGTATAATAATAATATAACAACAGAGCCCATTTTGGCTGCATAGTACGTACTATCACTTTTGATTTTGAATGCAGGAATTTTTCTTGTAATAGAGAATTTTTAAAATGCGGAATTCTGTACAACACAATCATTGTTAATGGCAGTAAATAGTAAATGTGTATAGCCAGTGTACCTCTGCTCCTGGCCTCCAGCTCCTTTTCCATGAGTTCTTTCGGAGAGGGAAACTCACTGAGCTTGACCTTGGACATGTTGTCGTTCTGACCGACTGTGCTGATCACTTCCGGCTCCTTCTCATGACTGTCCTCAGTCTGAACGTGGATCCAAGGCATTTTCCTGACAACAAGGAGATAGAGCAACTGTGTAAAGTGTTCACCAACAACAAAGATAAATAGTTTCCGATTTACAGGTGAATTCAATACAATTTAACCTCTTATATAAGTTAACACACCTTTTAAACTTGTAGATGAAGAATGCCGCTAAACCAACAAATACCACAGTGAGCAGCATCAGCATGGCCGACCCACTGTGGATGGAGCTTGAATCCACAAGTGGGGCTGAAAGACAAACACGTCAAATGAGCGTCACATTGTGACCAAGACAAATGCGTTAAACCCTTTCTTCTTTTTTTCCCCCCTAAACCATTTTATTTCAAGGAGATTACTTTCATTACCCCAT
The DNA here is from genome assembly GCA_002120245.1 of Maccullochella peelii. Classification (NCBI taxonomy): domain Eukaryota; kingdom Metazoa; phylum Chordata; class Actinopteri; order Centrarchiformes; family Percichthyidae; genus Maccullochella; species Maccullochella peelii. The sequence continues at coordinate 13,153 of LKNJ01000270.1, forward strand.
GTCATGTAACACCTGCAGGTGCAGTTTGAAGAGCTGCTCTCTGCATGTTATCCCCTCAGGGTATTAAAGGGAACCTTTAGGAGGTCTACTGCCTCTCCCTGGGGTCTGTCATGCAGGTAGCTTATGCATAGTCATGGCTTTTTAAATGCTGAGATGCAATATTCAAAGTATTTCCCTTCGCCACCCATCTTTCTCTCCTTCAGAAAGAAGCCTATGAAGTCTATGACCTTTCTGGATCATTTTAAAGGCAACCCAGACCTTTGTATGCAGACACAAATGAAGACAGATCCGTTGGTGGATGAAAAGGGTAAAGGCACGCAGGGTTGATCGACACGTTTTTGCGATATGCTAATGACCCGGTGACCCTGCCGATTTCCTCACTGCATACCAAATGCCTTCTTTGTCAATCATGTCATTGATCGGCTGATTTCAAAGAGAACTACTGTCTCACAGCCTCAGGTGCAAAACTGATGCACTGTGAAAGATATTTAAATGCTGTGATATACCGTATCATATGAATCTCACTAAGGAAATACTTTTGTTTTTGTCTGGTTTTAATTTTTTGTGTTTGGGTAGAACTCAATGTAAAATCATCCCAAGAAAGACATGTGGCTTATCTTCAGCAAGCAGAACAAATGCACTATGGATGTGTAGACATAGGCTACTGTACTACCGGCATAAATTAAGATCTATTTGCTTTGTTTTTATGTACCTGCAAAAGGTTATTAAATGTAACAATTACATTGGTTCAAGTGTGCAGAAATAATAGGCTATGGTTAAAAAAAACTTACCCAAAGTTTGCTGAGTCATGTACACAATAATGCGAATATCAGCTTTCAGCTCAAACTGGATCAGGCCTTGGTTCAGGGCAGTGACAAAAATATCTGATATCTGTTTTAGGTATTTAACAAAAACACAGAAAACAAACAAAAAACAGAATGATCTATTATGCTACATTAAATAAAAATAAATCTCTAAGATTAAATATCATAATGCCCTAATCATATCTTGAACTGGCAATTTATAACTAACACTTCGATAAATATGTTTCTTTCAAGAGTTGGATGAGAAGATTGATGACACTCATGTCTGTATGTTGGATATGGAGCTTGAGCCGGGATGCGATTAGCTTAGCATAATGGCTGGAAGCAGGGGGAAACGGTTAGCTTGGCTCTCTCCATAATTCAAGATTTGACAACATTTAACCCCAACTTATCATTTTTACATTTCTATTGTGTACGTAATAAAAAATGTGTTGATTAGTTAGCTTTAGATCTAATTCATTTAACTCTCAACAAATAAAGAAATGTTGAACTATTCCTTTAAGCATCTTTTGGTTTGTTGGCTCCTTTACATGGCAGCTAGTATGAATGAGTACATAAAAACCAGAGCCAAAGTCAATTAATCTAATTATTTCCTGGCGGACATGATTTGGCAACAGCCTTCGTACACTTTTTTCATACCTAGAATTATCATAATTTTACGTGTCATATCAGTAGAAGTGAAACAGCTATTCTTGGTAAAAGTTCATATGATGACTAATCCTTATTTTTTAGATATTGTGGTTCTTACCGTCTCTAGAGCCTCCTCACTCCTTCTCTTGTGCTCACTTGATGTATGCTCATCAGGTAGGATAAAGAGCTCAGCTGTAGTTGGAAGTCCAGGGTACAAAGACACCAGCAGCTGATCTTCAGGAACCCCAGACACCTGCAGCGATAGGACAACACCACAGGCAGGTATAACTCCACTGTGGAGGTTAAAACTTTAACCTGTTACTTCTAAACTTTGGACAATAAAGTCAAAATGCTCAAGCAGACACTGTCCCATGGCAAACATTTTGACATCAGATTTTGATGGCCGTGTTTGGTTACTGTCATCAAAGGTAAACTAAAAAAAACCCCACATTTTTCACATGGACCATAAAACATCATGACTGCTGTATCAATACTGCACACAGGTATAAAATAGTAATGACCCTGAAAGCCACTGGTGGCTAATGTTAGCTCCAGGAAACATCTCAGAGCAGTAGGGACTTGATGTACCTGTGACAGAGCTGTCCGCACCACACGCCCTATGTCCTCCCTCCACTCGGCGATGTCAGGGTTGTGCTCATCAAGAGCTGGCGAGAACGACAAAAGCAGCGACCTGAAGAACTCTGGAAAAAAGGCGAAGTGATGTCTGTTGAAATATGAACGCTACCTCTGGTTTCGTTTTTGATTAATCTGATGTGCAGTTTTGTCTTTTTTCATTTGGCAACATACGCCTTGATGTTAATTGCTCCTCAAGATTTCGTGTTCGCCTACCATGACATTTTATTCATTAGATAAGTCCACGTTGACATCAACGTGGCGCTGCTTGCAGAGTGGACCGAGAGGCATCATACTTTCCCAGAGATAGGGGATTGCATATTCATGTATCGTGCATCGCACCAATTAGAGTGCTTTGAAGACTGTCTCCCCCACTCACCTTTAACAGTTATTACTTTTGAATCCTGCATTATGGTGCTCCCAGAAGCAACTTGGACCGTGACCTTGTTTTTTCCATCTCTCTGAAACGTGTATGAGACGCTTCCCTCCAAGGTTATAATGGGCTGGATTTCAAAAGGAAAAACACAGAAAATTTCACAAAAAAGCCTGCATCCTCTCAGCCAAATATAGAATACTCCGTACATGCAGCCCTTGACATACTGTATAATGAGGGGGTGCTGTAGTGAACACAATCAATGTGATAAATAAATATGACCAGCCATCTTAGCTGGATCCTCCAGCAAGACACAGGGCAGTCACAGGCAGTCCCATTTTACATGATTTGTGTGAAAGCTTGGTAGACGACACCGGGACATCAAGAGAAGAGTGGAAGAATGGAAAAGCTGCAGAAAGCAGGACAACAATTGTGTGTGGAACAATAGTGGGAGTGGGAGGAGAAGCTTCTCACCTCCGAGTTGTTGTCAAACCACCAGAAGAAGGTCAATGTTCTGGTGTGACTCGGCCAAACCACCACAGTCAGATTAGCCTCCTTCCCCCTGATGGCCACAATAGGAGCGGAGAGATATACGCGCTCCACTGGACCTGAGGCAGCAATACATACACCAGCACACATGTGTGCATACAAATAAATGCACCACACACAAAACACACACATATTCAGCAAACACAGAGTATTATTGTGATCACAAATTATGTACATTTAGCTCCAGGAGTGTGTTTTTCCATTTTCCAAGGCTAAAACGCAATAAAGTAATACAACCATGACAAAATGAAAATCAGTAGAGTGGGAATGTGACTATCCATGAAAGAAAAGAGGTTCATGCTTTATGTGCCGCCGTAGGAATGAGTAATGATGTTTCTTATTCACATACTGGTGATGTGTAAAAACAGTGTGCTGCTGTCAGATCCGTGGCTGTTTTCAGCAGACGCTGTCACTCTGTAAATCCCAGTCGTTCTGTAGATGTGCTTGATGCCATCATCAGTCCTGCTCAGGTTAGAGTATGTGATCTTGATGCCGTCCCCGAAGTCTAACTGGATGCTGGTCCTCTGCGAGTCTCCCTGTGGACAAACGGTAAGACATGGCCTCTGTCACCATAGCTTAGTTCAGGATGCTTCAATTAGACCACACACAAGTGAAGTAAACACAGTCCACTGGTAAAGTGCTTGGTCTGAGATATCCTATCCTAAGCTGTGTCACATACACTTTGTAGGTGAATATGAATGGAAGAAGACAGAAATTCAACTGAGAGAGGAAGAGGGATAGTAAAAATAGAGCTACAGAGGTAAAAGAAGTAAAAGTCCCAAAGTAAGAAGGATCAGTTTATAATATGGTGCCATCTTGTCAATTGATAAAATCATCCAAAACAAACACATTCCCATTATTAAAGTGTTTTTCACCCAAATTACAAAAAAACAAACATATTTTCTCACCAACCCTTAGTGGCATCTAGCTATGCAGATAGCTTTGGTTTTATTTACCCACACTTTGAGATATCTGTTCGTTGAGATTTCTGCTGCCACAGTAATGTAATAGGTCAATAAGGCTTAATTTATGGTGCTCACAATATAAAAAAAAATACATTTAAAGAATCAAAACATCTTGTCTTTCCAGAGACAGTGTCCCTTTTACCCTGGATAATCTGCTGAACACCCTGTCCATCGTTTTTCAGTTTCAATGAATACTGTTAACAGTGAGATCTGAGGATCATCCTGAGTAAGTTATAAATTCACCACAAACAAACAAAATTCCATTCACTCCCATAGTATTGGGCTGGAGGCAGACATCTCAGAGATATCTCAAAACCTGGGAAAATAAAACCAAAATATCTGCATGGCTGGTCCAGACTGAAATACCTCAACAACTATTAGATGGATTGGCATGAAATTTGGTACACACATTCATGTGCCAGAGGATGTATTATAAAGAGTTGGCATCACCAGCTGATTTTCAGTTTTTTAAATTTTCCAGTGAAATATCGACACATCTGCTCGGTAAATTGGCACAGCATTTGGCACAGACATTCATCCCTGAGGATAAATTCGTCGGACTTTTGGCGATTCCCTAACTTTTCCCTCTAGCGCCACCAGCAGGTTGACATTTGTAGCTTTGAGTGAAATATCTTGACCACTATTGCATTGATTGTCATGTTATTTTGTACACACTTTCATGACAACCCAATAACTTTGGTGATCCTTTTGACTTTTCATCTAGCGCAATCATCAGGTCAAAGCTTTTATTTGTCTAATAATTTTATAACCAAACACGTGAAAAACTAATCTCACAGAGCCTACAGCCACGCTAGCCCTGTTGTAATTTTTGCTGAACCGACCCTCTAAAACAATTTCTAGTACTACAGCTACTGCTAACACTACAGTGACTTTTTGGTGATATGACTCACATCGTCCAGGTAAACCATGAAAGTTATGTTGCTTCCAACAGCGGCGCTGAGCTCTCCTTGACTGATGGACAGTCGGAGGCCTCGGGGTGGGCTGGGACGACACGCCTGCCTCTTGGGAGAGTACACGTTCTTCCCTCCCTCCTTACAGTTATTGGACAAAACCTTCCGATACCTTTGAAGCATAAAGTAAAAAAGTGTCATAGTATACAACTTTGCATACATCTATGTACAGAAAATGAAGACTTCAAAATGTCAATGGACATGAATCGTACTGCAGCTTTGGAAGGTTACTGTCAATTAGACTTCACAGAGAGAAAGCAAAAGGTTTTACCAAAGGTTTAATACTTATTTATTTATTTTATATGTTTCTGGAGACGTTTCAACACCATCCAGAATTTATTTAAATTTTTTCCACTTCTGAGCAGCTCCTCAATTTAATTTCTGAAAAGTGTCCATCAACAGCACACAGATTTAGAAGGCATACTGGCCTCTTTAAGTATGCTTAATTTTGATACTTTTTGAGTGCATGCTGCATACTCAAAACCCACTTAGCATTGTTATACATTATGGAATTGGGACACTGTCTAAGTTACTTTTTTCAGCTCTAAACAGAACCTTTTTTCTGAACCACTGAGGAAGTGAAGCATTATTTTTGTTTGTGTTCTAGACAACATGATAAACAAGCTGGAATGAAATAATATTGTTTTGTGATGGATTGAACATTGGGGGCCACTTACCCTGTGCTGTTAAGGAAGCTTTGGCTGGTGCTGCAGCTTTTAGCCACACCATTTGGATTAAACCAAAAAGCAGGGGAGCACTTCCCGTCCGCCTGGCGTTCCCACCCATAATCACTGCCAAAAAAACATGACACTTCATAAAATGATGAACACTGATACTCATATAATCTAGCTTCTACAAGCTTTTGTAGTGGGGCAAGTGCTTCACAGTTGGAGCTTCGTGGCATATTTTAAGACCATAACTAGAGACATGATTGTCAGACAAGCAGGATCAAACAGAATTTCAGACGGATGGATAAAAGATATTCAAAATTCATTTAGCGATTCATTATTAATTGAATTCTAAGTCATTCGACATTATGCAAATCACAGTAGCACGATGCAAAGTTCCTAACTCCCATCTACAATTTCAAAACTATAATTAGATTTGGTGAATACAGTCATATTGGTTATCCAGTAAATATGCAATGTAAGATGGATATTAAGGCATATGAAGTTCTGCAAAATGATACTTCTGTTTTTGATTACAAATGTCTACAAGCAGCCGTAATTAAGTGTAATTGAATTAGATGGGGTGGGGGGATGTTTGGTAAACATGTAATGAAAGAAATTAAGGATCACCAAGGATAAAAGTCTGAGTTACAATATTGTCTCAGTTGGGAAAGCATTACCATTCAAAATCATAGGTTGTGCAGACGCATGGCTCTGAGGAATAGATCCTTGAATAGTCCTGGGCAAGCATGCAACGGTTGCCTGGCCTGCGCTTCATATAGATCTGCTTCTCGCCCATCACACACAGCTCCCCCTATCAAAAAAAAAGAATACAATGATGTAGTTTTTCACAAGATTGAAAGAAACTCTGAAAAGAAAAAGAGAGACAGAAAGACACAAAGATTTTTGTTCATACATTAAGCGAGTGTACTGTGTTTACAGTGACACCGGACAAACACGCATCTCTTTAAGTTGACAATAAATCAATAATGTTTTATATTCCTGTTACCTTGTTGTGCAGGTGCCATGTCTGATAATCTCCATCCATGCATCGCCTGCTAAAGAGGCCCTTGTAGTCGATCTTGATCAGCTGCCACTCTGACCGATGACTGAAGTGTCCAAAAAAACTGGAACATGATTCACCAAAATGCAAATTTCAGACAAGATTATCTTGAGATACAGCTTTCTGATATGATAGTGTAACAACAGCACCTGCAAATGTGTTATGTCAAATAACACCATCAATGTCTCATTTATGCTGACAGACCACACAACATTCCCTTTGATGAGAGGTTTTAGTCATCAGGGAAAATCAGGTGGACCTTTCTTTGTTTACATCCACAGACAAGCTAATTCTTCAAGCCTGATATTTGTTTTATTCCCGCTGGCCTGTATTGTCTCTGCTTACGTGATAATGTGATTGTCAGATTCTGGCTCCATTAAAACTCCATCCACATACAGAGGTGCCAAGGAGAAACTGTGACGGTCCCATTTCTTTCCTTCGTCTAGACTGATCCTGCATAAAAAACAAAGAAACAACAGCTATGCATCTGTCTGTCTGTCTATCTATCCATCCATATTTATGTATCTGTAGTGGCTGAATATATTGTTTTCTCTGTGCATATAACATTAAACATCACAAGTAGACAGGTTAAGCAGTGAAAAACAAGGCACAAAGAAATATGATAAAAGATTTCAGGTCATTTAGCTTTTGCCACAGTTGAAAAATGAAGCACCTTGGATTCTCTTCAATGTGAAAAATTATCTCGACACCGAGCTGAACAATAGGACAAATGTTCCTCTGCGCAGGTAAATTTTTGAAGGTGACAAAACAACAGAAAAGAGAGATATGTCTCAGGCTATAATATTAGAAATAGATTTGGGGGGTTTCAAAACACCTTTCTCAGAGCTTAATCACTTTTGACAGGGCTGTAGTGAGCAGGGACATCAAAGTTGATTGTTACCGTCCACAGCTACCACAACAAGGGGGACTTATGAGGGCCTTCTCAGTCTCATATTTCTGCCCTGCTCTACTTTTCATTTACATAAAAGCACTCAAACCATCATATCCAACCACGAGTACAAAGCTTTAACAGACTCTCTTCTGTTGGAAATGAGTCAGACGGTTCTGAAGCTGTGATGCCGATACAATAATCATACAAACTTGGCCCATCAACATTTCAAATCATTAAATGTAATCATATGCTGCATCAAACGCAGACATTTCTTAAATTAAATTATATCCAGATAATTTCCCACTACAACTCCAACACCTACAGTCCCTACCTACAACAATAATCACATCAGCTATTGTTGCATGTAGCTACACCTACCATAAGTGTCGAATAGGTGTCGCTGCATGTAAGACTGCCAGCATAGCCCCTCCATTGTCAAGAAACCAAACGTTGTGCTCTTCATCGAAAATCTACATTGAAAAAACACATTTGCTCCACTCATGACGGCACACTTTCAATATGAACGCATATTCTGTTTAAGGTAAATGTAAGTGTGTAGATGCAGTCGGATCTCACCTGTCTCCAGCTATTTCCTGCATCAGATGTTATAAACATCCCAAGGTTGTTGGAGGACAGCTCTGTTCCAATATTCCCTGAGTACAAAAACATGAATAATTTCACTCACTGTGTATTTACATAGAAAATACTCCATAACACACCTATACGCACAATCACCTGATAAAATCGTTAGTTATTTCGCAAATCTGTGCATGTCCTCATTTTCCACTGGAGGACACGTTTATGACTCACTGCAACCTAATCATCTCCCCCAAAATATGAGATTTAGGAGATGAAGTTTCAGTATCTGATTTCAATGACAGAAAGAGGGCACTGTGTGATTAGTTTTGTGTTTTTGTGGTTGCACTGCTACAATGCATTTATCTGAGAAAGTAGGGACACCTCTGGAGATGAAAAATTAGCAAAGTCTCACCACTTCTGTCAGGTCTAATCTGATCAGTTTAATACATAAATTAAATGCACGTCCTTTAGGTAACTCTACCTGTAGCCACAATGATTCCTGGTACAGACTTTTTGCTGGTGATGGGTCCGGACGTGTAGGGATTTTCCGACATCTCCAGATGAAGATGCAGCGAACAAAATGGCTGTCAACAAAACGGATTCCGATACAGCACAGGTTGAGACAATGTGTATCAGGAAGATCTTAACAGAAGCAATTATAATTAGCTCTGCCTTCAAACTATTCTTCCCATTGAGAGAAAAGTGCTAACATATTCAGAGACCACTAAGAAAACAAAGATACTTTGTTCCTCTCATCTCCTCGGCATGAAAAAAAAAGGCAGAAAATGGCTGAGAGGACACAGAGGGCATTTGAATTGTTTCATTCTAAAGCAAACAAGGCATGTAATTAAAATTCCCCAAGATGCACTGATAAAACTGGCAAAATTGATTCAAATCATTTTCATTCATCACTCTCTAAAGCACACTGAAAAACATCAATAAGGCTTTTCAAACAGCTGAGGTTGGATTGAGGTCAGAAAACAGACAAGAGCTTAATGGTCATCTGTATGACAGAGAAATACTGTAACCGGCTATTAACTGAACAATATACATTATTTCAAACCATCTCTAAAGAACACACGGACTGGATTAGGTGAATATCATACCTGCTGAATAACAACACAGCCACATAATGTAATTCAGTGTAATTTGACATTCATTAGTCCAGTGTGACTACAGGTAGTAAACTGAAATCACAGAGGTTAATGGAAAGTCTGGACCCCTGAAACTAAACTTGGTGCCTGACACTGATAATAAGAATATTCTAGCCAAGCAGCTCCTCTGCCATTTAGGAGGCTGAAAAGGCGAGCTGATGCTGAAGCTGGCACCTAGCCCTGCGCAAATATGGCTCTGAATGAAAGAAGATCCAAAGCACAGCTGATGAGGTTGAAACATTTGATGAATGATATGTGTCATAAGCTTCATTTCGCATGAATAAGAGCGTTCATTCACTCCTGCCCAAAGGCTCAAGCTCACCAGGATGCAGTGAAGGTTATTTCCCGCCACATCAGTGGCAGGAGCTGGCAGCAGGGCCCATGTTTGTCCCTTGTTGTATGTGATAAAAGTCTTGATGTGACTGTCCAGAAGTTTGTTGGCGAGATACATGCCATTAATCCCCTCAACCTACGAAGGACAACAGCAAAAATGCATTTATTGTGTAAGATACTTTCCAGATGCATCAGTCATATTCATGATGCTTTAGAGCTAAACGGATTAATCAATTAGTTGATCAACAGAAAATTTATCAAAAATAATCAATTCATCGTTTGAGCAGTGGTGGAAGAAGTATCCAGATCGTTTACTTAAGTAGAATTAGTAGTTAGTTCACTATTATTGATGCATTAACATTTAAGCAGTACTTTAATGTTGAAGCTGGTTGAGATGGGGCTAATTTTAACAGCTTTATATACTGTTGGGTAGTTTCATCTGTAACAATGCACCATATTTTAAACACTTATCATATGTAGTGTACCTAAAACCTTCATCTGAAAAGTAACTAGTAACTACAACTGTGAAAAAATTTATCAAGTACAATATTTACCTCTCAAATGTAGCGGAGTAGAAGTATAAATTAGCATAAAATGGAAATGCTGAAGTAAAGTACCTCTAAATTGGACTTAGTTACAGGATTAAATGCACTTTTACATTCCACTGCTACATTTGAGTCACTTTTCAAGCAGAAATGCCATACAGTTAGATGTGAGGATTTGCTGATTTTCTCTGTTTTATATCATTTTTAAATGAATATATTTGAGTTTTAGACTGTTGGTCAAACGAAGGTAGCAATTTGACTGTGTCACCTTGAGCTCGGAAAAATGTGATTTGACTACTACTACTACCATGTGAAATAACTGGAAGGGGAATTAGCAGTGCAGTGACAGCAGCAGCCCATGAACAAGACCAACTACGCACCTTATAAAAGTCAACCAGTAGGTTACCAGCGGGTCCTCTGCTGGTTCTCAGATCCTCTAATGAAAGGGTAAAGTAGACCCCGGGGGAGTCCGAGATATAGAGGCTGTAAGTGTTGTTCTGATTCCACTCCTGGACTGCAGCAAATACCTGCTTCTCATCTGTACTGATAATGTGCATGTCCTGTAGGAAGGTGTGGGTGAGAGAAAGAGAGACAGGGGGAGAGATAAGAGAACATGACAGGCGCAAGCAAGCATACACAAAGGGACTTAAAAGAGAGGCCATGTACTGCCAAGGAGCCTGTTAATAAAGCGTGACATTTCGTCACAAAATAACACTGTTGTACGACTTGTATTCTACAAACAAGGAAACAAAAGTGAATCAAAACAGAAAAAAACAATCATGTTTCTTTATGATAATACATCTTTTATTATTTGACAGTTATTTGGAGTCTTTGGTGCTTACCTTTGGTAGACAATATTTAGGCAATTTCATCCGCTTGAAGGATTCTCTCATGTAGGAGACGAAGTAGCTGGCTCGTCCTGACTTAGTTACCTTTGCAATGAAGTCAAAGAGGCTTTGTCACTCTTTAAATAGACCACATATTTTAGTGTCACTTCACCTAATGCCTTGTTTTTCTCTATTTTAAGTCAGTGACTCTTTATTTTCCAATTTGACTGATGCCATAAGTATGGATTTTTCCTACATAGAGAGACGACTATGAAGTCTGGGGGAAAATGGGGAAAAAAAAAATGGGATGGGAAGTTTTTATAAAGACATATGTGAGAGAATTTCCCAACATCCCAAATGTGACTCTGTTGTGAAATGAGGACATGAAGCTAAAACGTCTCCTGAAGGAGGTATATTAACTCACAACGCACACTTGACTTGATAAAAAGCTTGAAGTTTTGCTCTGCTTTCCGCAGTGTCGAAAGCAGACTAAAAATTACAAGCACAACAGAAATGATTATCATTATCTCAATTAGTCCAAAGCTAAGAGGCACTGAAAATTGTGTTGGCTTTATCTACAGTGTGTCTTGAAGATCTTAATACACTACCACTTTCCCATCCACTTACAGGCAGGGCAACAGTACTTGATTGCTTATTTTCTAATCAACTAGAAGGATGGTGTTTGTCCCCCAACACACTACATTAGGACTCTAATGGAATAATCTATCGAAAATCAATGAGCTGCATTTTCCCAGGCCACATTTTTGAGGATGTTGCACTTGGCTGTTCCTTCTCTCCCAAGAGACTATGGAGGTGTTGAAGACTGCTTATTTCGTTGTAGCCCAATCGATAACCTCATTACTCTTTGTCAAGTTAAATCCAACTGCCCCAAGCAATGAAAGTCACAAGAAAGTCATCTGTGCCACCAGAGCTTGGCGCAGACACCGTCTGTGTCCAGTTATTTTCACCAGCATCTTCCTCGTATCTGCCTCTGCCTTGACGGTCAATCTCATCTCAGCTAAATGCAATTTGGGCATTTTATTGAATCACCATTTCTGAATCACGCTGTGATGAATTTTTTTTTTTCATACATTTTCATTCTTACATATCGCAGCCATTCCAGTCGAGTCTGTGGATTAAGTGTGTTGAAAGTGAAACTGGGTCACCGCTAAAATATTGCTGCTGCAACATCGTGTCATATCAAAAGATTAAATCTGTGGATAAATAAATTAAAAACGAACAGCAAACATTTGGGGGCATTTATTCAAAATGAAAGAGTGCAAAATGATTAACTACAAACACTGAGCCCTAGAAAACTGCTATTATTTGATTTCCTGAAACTTAGCTGGAGTCTAACAAGGATGACCAAATGCATCAAGGCTGACCAGCAGAGAGAAAATTACTTAGCTGTGGATGGAAATCAATGACAGAGCAGGGCATTTGAAAATTAAATTTCTAATAATGACCCTGACTGGTGCTGTCTAATTGGAGTCAAAGTCAGAGTGAATGGTAATAAGGACACCAACCTGTCTTTTCACAGTTCCTTTGCCGTGTGCTCTCAGCTAGCAAACACATTTTTCAGGCATGGAGTATGTCTGTGTGAAAACTCAAACAATGAGCGTGCCTTGACATGAACGAGACAAAACATAATCAAAACACACATTGGGCCAGTGGGGAACAGGTGTGTTGTGAAAAGCCATTATGTGGGTTTTGATGGAAAAGCATGAATTTGGTGCACTAGAGACCACAATAAAAACAACCAAAAAAAGCCCCCAAGAAAATCAAAGTTCACAGAGACAGAAGCGTGAAAAGATGAAAACAACTGGTTTAGTTTAATCAAGAAAAGTAACCTGTGTGAAAACATATTCATCCTGGACAACCAGTGAGTTGGTGTCTACATGTCCCGGAAAAAGGTACTGTCTGTTGCCGTCTGTGCATCGCTGGGCTCTGCACTTCACGTACTGGGCGCCTGGGAAGGGGCAAAAGGAAATCAATCCAAAGTAAATTACAACCATTTACCTTTAAACTGTACTTTGTATGCACTGGAGTTGCTATACAGTGTGCATATGCTAAATATACTACAATTATACAAGTTCACAGTTCTGAAACAACTTTAAGGTTGGGGAGCAGTATAAATAATGAATAAAATATTCTACCACAATTGCAGTAGAAAGTCAGCCCTTTTGCAATCCAAATTAGCTGAGATTCGAGACTAATAGAGAAGGAGCTTTTGCAGTGCCTCACACTACAAAAAAAAGTTCAGGATGTTGTGTGTGACAAGATGAGTTTGTATGCTAATTCAGACACAGATTTTCTCACCACAGGACGAATATGAATATCTTTTCCAATGCAGGAAAACCCTATAATTGGTTTGACAAAATATACCATGCTGTTTAGAAAAGGGGAGTGGAGGGTTGTCTATGAGACACAGGGGAGAGATTAAGAGGAAGAACCATCCATCAACCCACTAAAACTCTCCGTTTTTGTCAGGAGACACCTATTCTGCTTTACTTTACTTCAGGGACCAATCTGAACAGCAGAACGGGTCTCATCTTCCCCGTGACCTCGCTCTAAATGAGAGGCAAGGGGTCCTGTGGGTCTGGCTACTGCGACGGACTGGAGTGCAGCACTCACGGCCTTTTGCGATGCGCGTCTCGATGTGGACCACATCTGATTCTCTGTCCAGCCCCATTACCGCCCTTGAAAGAGCGTGAGGAGGAGAAGATAGAGAAGAACAGAGAGAGGTGGAAGAAGATAGGGAAGAAAAGGAAAAATGAGAAAGAGATATGAGAGTGGGGGTGCCAGGTTGAGTATCACAGCTGTAGATGGGGATGTCCATCTACAGATCCCTATTGTGTGAAACCCATAAGATGTTTTTATCTCCTGTAAATCAGCCAATGTAGAATCTGCACCTCTGGCGGCAATTAATCTCAATTCACCAAAGAATCAACAGAGGAAACAACAAGGGGGAGGGGTAACAAAACATAAGCTACATAAGGTAAATGTGTGTAGTTTTGAAATTGTAGGCGACTGCAATACCATTTTTGGAAAAAAAAACAAAAAAAAAACAACTATGTGACATAATGTGCATGAAGGAATGGTTTTTAAGAGCACAAATAATGCATTGTTTCGGGTGCCGCTTTACCCCGCTACGCTGTACTTATTCATCAAATGTCTTGCTGTTCATGTACGTGGAGAGGATGTCCTCCAACCAATGTCCTTTCTTTCACGGCTAAAAAACACACTTGCGTTTGACACATACCATGACAAACAGGGATAAACGGGCTCACATCAATATTCACTGCCTTGTGCCCAAGCGAGATTACTAAATGACAGCGACAACAAAAACAGCATGTCATGTTTGTGCTATGGAAAAAGAAGCACAATATTCCTTTAGGTCTACGTGACATGGATATAATGAGTTTTGTGCTTGACTGCCTGGGGGTGGGGGATCCGTTTTTCGACAAGAGGTCACTGGATCTTTCTGACAGCATAGGGTCATGAACACTATCATTATGCAAATTTCAATCAATCACTGTTCAAAACAGTTCAAAAATAGGAGCCACGTAATCATACCAGTAGAATCGGCCTGGCATCACGTTGTCGTGAACAAGCTGCCATTTCCTCCCAAAGTCCATTGAACTGTACAGCTGCAAGATAAAATTAGGCCAATCTTCATCACACTTAAAGTTTTGGGAAGAAAGTATTGTTAATGAGCACAGCAGAATCACACAAAAACAACATTTTCAGCATCATATATTATCTTATTTCCACTTAAAGGTTCATTGAGGATTCACTCAGAAACTACCTTGCTGTCATGACTGTAAGCCAGCATCCAGTTCTCCTGTGCAGGATGGAAGAGCAGGCTCAGGATATTGAAGTTAATGAGATGCTTCTCAAAGCTTGCCCCTTCATCTGAACTGATGAGAACAGCGCTCTCTACCTCTGGGTCGCTAAGCATCATTATCTAAAGTACAGAGGGCCAGACGAGGGATATGGCATTAGAAGAGGGAGAGACAGAGATACCGTCATTTGGCAGCAATTTTGAAAAACTGTAATTTAATGTCAGGCCAAAGCTTGTAAGAGATCAGACAGAGGGATAAAAGCAACAGAGAAATGCTGACCTTCTGTTTGTTGGTAGGGCAGACGTACAGGTAACTTAACACTGTCCTTGAACCCACTTTGTCATTGAGTTTGGTGTAGGTGCTCCCATAATCAGTGGATCTGGACACAAACAAAAAACATGTAGCATGTTTGATGAAAAAAATCCATTGGAGACCTGCCTGAGATAGATTTTAAAGCACCATACCAGTTGTTTGGGATATTTTAGATCATTAACTGCAAATCAGTTATTCTTTACGTGACTGCATCTCCAAAGCACACCATAAGTTTTGAAATTGATTTTCTACCATTCAGGCAGCCTTTTGCTTGCAGGGAGATGCTAATGTGTTATTTTTGTTTTTGTTGCTCTTGTAAAGCACTTTGTTGCAGTCCTGCATGAAATGTCCTATACTGAAAAAGTGTGCTGTCATTACTCCACCAGCAATCTACTGTAGGTGCTCAAATTATAAAAAGGACCAAATGTAAAAAGAAAATAAAAGATACAAAAAAATTTTTAAAAAACTTTTGAAATTGCACTCAGTTATGGAAGAGCCTGCTCTTTAATTCAACCAACATGTTTCAGCACACGCCGGTAGCTGAATAAAAAGACCTTTCAGGGAGTCAGATTTGTTTTTGTTTTTTTTTTGTTTTACAATTGACAGTTTTTAGAAATGTGCTGTACAAACAGACAGTGAAATACACCACAGGGTTCCCTTTAACAGTGATTTATTTAATCTACTAGTAAAAAATTTTTTGATGCATGGGTCCCCATTTTGTTTGTATTCTTTGCTCTACTAGCAGTGTTGGCAACTTTTTTCCAATGGAAAGTAGCAAAAGCCAGCTCGAAAAGTCGTTGGATGTCACATGCTAATTTGCTAGCTATTATTATTTCAGGCTGCCATCATAATATCAATACTCATCTAAATCTACCTCGAATTTCAAAAGCCTTATATGTAGGTTGTTGGAGAGACTTTGGAACTTAAATATCATGAAGGGAGAGGATACAGACACCAGAATGAACTCACTCTTGTCAACTCTGTGTATTTTGAGAAAAATAAATTGAAAACTTAAATAGTCAAGTAAATCATTTGGAACAAAAACAAAAGGAATACCCCAGACAGACAATGGAGCTCATTGACGTTACTGTCTGGCTGAAGATTGGTGAACTGTGCATTCACACAGAAATGTTGGCGACTCTCTTTAAGTTAGAGACTTGTCCAAAAAGTGGCTAGGAGAAGGACGATGTCAACTGGTGAAGGTGAAGCAGCAGTCAAAGCAAACAAATACATTTACCTCAAAGATTGTCTATCAAATGAGAGGGGGGCTACAGTATAGGACATTCTTCAGTTTATTCCACTGATCAACAATAATCCAGTGTTACACGCTCCCTCCCTTCTTGTGTTCTTCTCCCTCCTTCTTCTCAGGTGCTCCTGATCGGGGAATTAGGCGGTGACCGGCCCCTATTTAAGGGGGGCTGGGGGAGGAGATCTCTCTGTCTCAGAGACTCATCACACACACACACACACACACCATCATCACACACACACACACCAACATCAACGCACACACACACACACACTAACATCAACGAACACAACAAACTTCAACACACACTTCCACAGTCTCAGATATGTGTATTTAAGGTTTCTTGCTATTTTCTTGATTTTTTTTATGAAACCTTTTTATTTTTTTCTTCTTCTTATTATTATTATTATTATTATTATTATTATTATTATTATTATTATTATTACTGTTTTAATCTCATTATTACTTGTCGCTTTGGCAATATTGTCACTGTTACATTCATGCCAATAAAGCTATTTGAATTTGACTGTTTCTGTTTCTAAGGTTCCTTATCTTGTGTTTAGTTTACCATTTTTGGGGGGAAGCTCTGGGTCCGATGGCCCGCTATGTGGCTGGTCCAGACTTCCCCCATCCTTTTGTTATGTTTGGCCAGGTCTCCAGACTCCCATAGTTCTGGTTTATGTGCAGTATTATTTGTTTATCAAAAAATCTTTTTCTGCTAACGAACTAATCCTCGGGAATGGCGTCCTCTTTATATGTTGCTTGTCACAAGGTTGAGCCAATATGTTTGTTTCCTTGTTGTGGCCATAACACCCAGCAAGAAATGTGGCAATGCACCAAGACATGAAGTAAAAGACTGACCAATTTAAATTACAAATATTCTTTGCAAACGGCTTTGCAAATGTTTTATGAGGAAGGAAAGTATTCAACAGGTGTGTTAGGCCTCAACTGTGTTTACAAGAAAACTCCACTGGGTACCCTTTAGCATATTGTAACATTTTGGAAAAAGTATGTTACTGTCACTGTGTGGTAATGCATTAGCGCACAGGGGATAATCTGAAAACTCCTCCCTGCTACTGCATTAAAGAAAGCTAACAAAAAAAGCATTCACAGAGTGTTGCAATCACATTTTGACAACCAACGAGAAAATATGGATATCAAGAGAAGCATAATGCAAGCTTTCTGCATTAAAAAGGTTAACATATTCATTAGGAATTTCCTACTCGCAGCTACAGTATCATTCAGCAATAGTGTAGCTTTGACAAACACATTATGCAGACTAAACATTCACTTTTCACACGTCAAGCAAGCTGATTTTCATGCTACACTGACACCAGCGGTTGCCTGCAAGGTAGGAAATCAATTTATGAACTTCAGGAGTACTTTTGAAAATGGTCAGCAGTAAGGTACATACAGTAAATAAAGGCTAAAAACATCCACCACGAGCACGTAGTCCTTGAACATAACATTGTAAGCTTACAGTATGTAAGTCATTACTCTCCTTTCGTGCTAGTAGGTGTTCATACATTGAAGACAGTGAGGAAGCAGTGGTGAAATCCCCTTTCAGTTTTTAAATCTTAAATTAGTGCTAAAAGGGCCTTTTGTTCCCTCTGTTTTAATCTGATTTAGTTTCATCCTCTTGTATTCAGTTTTTTTTTTCAGCAGGAAAAGCTTAAGTGTGGTATTGTGTTGTGCAACACATTAGCAGCACAAATGTAGGTTACAAATACAGGTTTATGATGAAATATGTTATTTAAAGCAGATGTATTGATACTTTTGCTCTGCCTGTTCCTTAGAAGTTCATGCACCCCATGACAAGGGTAGATTTGTTTGTCATCCCAATCTTCATGTTTCTCCTTGCCACAAACAGCCAATCCACGCTCTCATTTCTACCTGAGTGCCTCCAAATGTAATTTCACTGCATAATTGGATAGATACCCAGTGTCTGCTATCATTGTCTGTGCATTAATCTGAATAGTCCCATTTGCTGTTGACATTGTTTTCAAAGACTTACACATTTGTATTTGTGCTTAAGTACTCCTTTCAGTCGGCATATCTGTCTTTGACTGTGGCTGTGGAAGAAAGCCTTTTAAATGATGTTGTTACGTCGTGAAGCTTCTTTAGCAGAAAAGGCAACCATCTTAAAACACAAAGAGATGTTTGACTTGTTGATGTGTTTAGATTCTGCAAGTCACCCATTGATCTGCACGTTGAATTTTGCCACCAACAGTGGCCTTGAGCTGTAGTCATAAATCATTTATTGTGCTATCACAGAAATCATTTACTCCCGTTTCTTTTCATAACATTCAAATCTCTGCTTTTCTAATACTCGTACTAAGAGCCTTCGTGCACCCCCTGAGGTACACTCTAATTTACTCATGGTGCCATTGTTAAGTAGACACCTTGATGATGGAGGACCTCCTGTACACAATATGGGATTTCAAAATGTGTCAAGTCGGGTGTAAATCTTAGCGGCGCCTCTGGGTGAAGCAGATATTAATTTGAAACTCTATGCTTGGCGGACTGATGGTCTCTTTTTCATGTGTATTTCAGAATGAAATGAGTTCTCTGCAGGCTATGGGAGAGGTGAGAAAGAAAGCATATCAGAGGCTGGATTGGGCTCTATGGTATAATCCTTAATGAATTCCATTCTTATTTATGACCTGACAGGGCACTGTAATTCACCTCTCAATACATACTGAATGGAATTACTACGGCTATACAGTAGCAATTGCATGTCAATTGCTTCTGAAACAAAAGGTTACGGATAACAATCAATCAAAAACTCCACCAGGACGTTTCTAGGTCAGAGGAAGAGCGCCACACATCCAAACAAAGAATCACTCAGATAAGTCTTCCGGTTTGTCTTTCAAAAATAGCCTTTCAGTTTCTTTGCTGATGATGGACAGAAAATAGTTTGGTCCATTCCTAAAAGGTTGTCGCAGTCTCAGTTGTGTTATTTATGGGACTGCAGGAAGCAAAGAGGAGGATGCTTCATTCTGAACTACTTTAGATTGCTTTATTAAAACATACTTTATATTGGCTTCCAGTGTAACCTGATTGTTTATATTCTAGCAAGGGAGAACACCATAAATCATATTTATAGTACACTGCACTCTATGAATATATTATTCTTATTGTTTTTAGGGCTTTACGTTTTTATAAAATTCTTGCAATGATAACGTAAACTTTCTATTTAGATGGAAAAGGGAAAATAGCAATGATTAAAAACAAACTTACCTCCAGAGTGAGCTCTCAGTTACAGCCCCCAGGTTGAAGTCATACAGCTTTGTCAAGATCAGGATCACCTACAACATAACAGAAACAGACACAGGTAATGACATGCCAGCATCTGCACTAAAAAGCCTTTGCATAAGTGCCTCACTGGCATACATTATCTGTCGACACCTAATGGCATGGAATGAATACAACATGCCTGCTACATCCCTTTACTAATAAATATCAGCCTCATACAGTATGTTATCCCAATGACAAGTGATCCTCATGTTGTCAAGAGATGTCAGTCTGCTGGTGGCAAGATCTGAAAAAAGCCCATTTGGGCTGTCAAGAATTGTGTCTGTATCTCATGTGGAATGATACCTACATGACAGTAAAAATCTGAACATAATTGTTCACTGAACAATGAAAAGAAATGTAGTCAGTGGCTGCACTGCACCACCCTCTCTCATTTCCTTCTTTCGTTTTAATTTCTGTCTTTCTGTTACCTTCAAATTAGTGAAGTAGTTTAGTTGCAAAAGCTCAAATGTTGATGGGAGATGTTATGTCACTTATTTTACTCATTGGAAGAAGTCCAGTTTGGGCTAAATGCTTTTGAGTGTTCTCTGAGGATGGTTGGACAATGTGTTTCTGGGGAAACAAAAACGTAGCCCATAAAAGCCTGCCAAGGCACAGAGGGCAGAGTGAAATGGTGTGCAAACGAATTATTGTCACTCCAATGGCATTATAAATGACTTCCCATGGGGATGCTCATAACTCAGAATAGAATGGGGGGTTGGGGTAGAGAGTTTAGGGCAGGGCATGGAGGGAGGGAGAAGGAATGGTAGATAATAACAATCAAGGAGCAGAAACATGGCATAATATGACAATTTTTAAAAGGCCTGAAAGATAGGTCAAAAGCTCAATTACAGTGAGTTTAAACACATTAACCTTATGGGACCCACGGAACGAGTCATTAAACCGAGAAAAGCCACACAAGACTCGGAGGAACAAAGACATGCCTCTAAGTCTGCTTTGAAAATGATAAAAACCCAATTGACCCACAATTTAGCCATCAAACGGCCACTGTGCATGGCTGGGACTATCTGCATTACAGGTTAATTAACCAATCACACAGAGAGATAAGCATTTGCATAACTAAATTCACCATGTCTGCAAGGTCCAACGCTGGAGTCTGAATCAATTTGGAGTACAGACTTAGTTAAATGGCTGTGATGTTAGGCCTAATTGCCTGCTTTGAAAAATAGATGCGAGAGGAAAACTCGGCCAAACTGTTGATCGTTTGTCTCTTCAGCTCTCTTTTGCTAACAACAATGACTCCGTGTCATGGGACATTATAAATACTATGAGGTAAATTGAATCTGGAATTGATTTTATCAGTGTCAAACTAGAGGCAGTTCATTCCTAACCAAAGGGATTTAAATATCCGGCACTGAAAATTAATTGAGTGAACATCTAATTAATGTTCACAGTTTTAAGGGGTTCAAATCACTTGCACCATTTTGCGCGTGGATCCAATTTAATCAAATGTTCACGAATTTAGTTGAGGATGTAAAATAAAATAGCCCCAAAGGCAAAACTTGAAAACAAAAAGCCTCTTTGCACCCAAGCTGTAATTGTCATTAGGAGCTCTGTCGTCATTAACGGTCGTCAATGTGTTTCTGCGGTTGGCTCATTAACAAAAGCTGACCCATTGAATTGGGTCAGCGAAAATCTACCTCAGGGACCAACACTCTAGTGAGGCAGATGACTGTTTGGATGATTTGTCCCTAAGTGGATACATCAAGAGTACATCACTAGAGACTGCGTGTTCCCACGTCTTCAACAGTATTGATAGGCTGTGCATCTGTGGCTCAAGTCAATAGGGTGCAACTGCTATACATGCAAAACGCTGAAACGAGTAGGGAGAGTACATGGCTTGCACACCAGATGAGGGACTTACACTATGAGAGCCCGACAAATGAAGCTGCATTAAGCGCAAATTCTAAGTTTGTGGTGCAGCCTTGCATTTATGTAAATACTGAGAACAAACAAACACAAAATGGCTTCTAGAATTATTTTGAGCCTTCTAGGTAAATACAATTTTCTATGCATATCATCGCTCACTTGCATACATGAAATTAAGTAAGGACCCTGGAAGGCCAAAAGCAGTGCATTTATTCATGTTTATGTTTTATTGATGTGAGCAAAGAGAGCTTTGCCCCGGGAAAGTCAACCAATCATTTTTCACATTGGCTCTCACCCTCCGAGGAGTTGGGTTTAGTCATCCTTTTATCCTAACATTCTATTCTTGTCGCTTTCTTTCCCTTCTTTGCTTGGTTTTTCTCTTTCTTTCAATCTCTTTGTTTCTTTTTCTTTCTTTCCTTTACAAAAACAGGCTCTCCAGGTACTTTCTTTTGCTGTGTTTTTTTGCATGCAGCGTATTTCACGAGGAATCTGCGCATGGAGAAGATAAAAAAAAAAAAACACAAATCACAGTCAGGTGCTGTCTGGCCATGCAAAGATTTTGACTCTCTCAGATGGTTGAATATAGACAGCCTCCATGGCAACGAAGGCGTTATAGCCATAATGTCACTGTGATATACTGTATCAGCTCGACACAAATGCCTCACCACACACAGACCTACACACTCTGCGTGCACAAGCGCTCAAGCATGCAGCGTATGCATGTACGGCACATTCACAGACTGTTGGACCAAATCGAATCTTTAGAAATTCCATATCAATCTGTTTTGTTTTTTTTAAGAGAAAATGCTCAAATTTTTTAAGTGCTTCAGTGGGACGTGAGAGGCATCTCAACACCATGTTGGTGGGCAGAAGATTTTCTACACAGCTCGTAATTTAGGTATGAATCATCTCTGTGTACAGTACAGCAGTATGAGTATTAATAAAACCAAATAGACTGTTGCTGCACATCAGTGCAGTTTTATTGTGTTTTCGAACACCACACTTTAAACGGAACCTGTTGCTTATTCAGCCACCAGTAATGCATTATTAAGACGGCACCCCTCATACATTATTTCTGCCTAATTGGGTAGTCAACGGGAAAAAAAGGGACCCTTACTCTAAACATCACACCTCCAGAAGATTGTTGTTTCTGTTCTTCTCAGGAGGAACACATCACGGGAAGTAGGAACAATCTTTAGATATGCGAGAAATAAAGCCACTTTCATGTAGATCCGGCACTGTTTTTGAACCTAACCGGAGGGGACAACTGAAGGATCTAAATTAATTTCCGAGGGACGCCCAAAGTTGATAACAGTGAATGATGTAAGGCTCTTTGTAATAACACGGCTAACAGCTCATGCTCAGAGAAGCATTGACACATATCTCAATTTTTTTACCTTAAGCATCCTGTGAAAAGTTCACCACTAAAATGATTCACATTTACATTCTCATGAATACACATAAGCTTTTGTATATTGTACTGTAGGGTAAACACATCCATACACAGAGCCATCTCTCGGGAGTAACCCTTGTCTATTTACCTCCTCCGAGTCCACAACATCAAGATCAAAATGTCTGACAACTCGCTGAAATGTGTCAATGCTAATTAAATCATTTGTTAAAAATAAGCTTTCATTAGCTGATTTTTACCCAAATATCCCACCTTTCTCTCTCAGCTGTCTTTAGGTCAGTTTTTGTGACCTTATCAGATTTGACAAACAGAGTAAAGGTGGATTTTGATTCCATCAAGTGATTGAATTAAAAAAAAAAATCTGACAAGCCTTGAGAGGAGACATTCTTTTATTTACCTGAACTGTGTGTAGATGCACGTGTACAGTGTTTATTTTTGTGTACGGTTTGTGTTTTTATATTTTCCAACTAGAGAGTCAGGCCCGTGAAGATTTAGTATTTATAATAACAACAACCTAATTTAACCAGAAATGTGCCACTCTGAGATTTAAAAAAAAATCTATTTTACAGGACTGACTTGGCCACAGTGGCAGCAGCACACAGAGCATACAACACAGAAGTTACAAAACAGGTAACACAGACTAGAGCTAGACCGATATATCAGCTGATATTAACTTATTGCAGATATATTGGTATTCGTATGTAGGCCGATAAGTAACATGACATTTCAGTATAGAAATGTCAAACTAGGATTGAAGTCATTTAGAAACAGTGTCTCCTTTACATAGTTTTTCCGCCAGAGAGCACCGACAAGATGACACTGTCAAATGTCCCGCTTAATAATTATCTTGATTACAATTTTAAAAGTAGTTATAATCGATATTTTTATAATAACAATGTGAAAACAAAGTGTCACTCTGTGATGAACCTACAGAGAATTATTACCAAAATCTGCAGCTCCCCTCAGCTTTACGGAGCTTTATAGTGAGTTTCAATTCATTGTTTTTGTTCACTCTCACTGCTCGCAAAGCGTCGTTTTCAGTCGCAGCAGGCAGCTGTTTTCAGTGAAAAAGCTCCGAAAACCCACTGTACACTATCTGCTCAGCACCAAACAGCAGACAGACACGGTTAGTGACAAGCTGGTGAACATGGTGGAGCATTTAGCAGCTAAAGAGCCAGATATTTCCCTCAGGAGTTGGTGGTGACCCAAAACAGAGCTAAAAGAAAAGTGAATATCAGACTTACATTCATCAGGTAGCCAGAAACACAACTCCAAATGATTGATAATGTTGCTCCATAACTGCTGTTTGCTGCCAGGTTCCCCATACCAACTTAAAAGCTATATGTCAAACAAATCATTGCAGGTTTTAAAAACCAAATCTAAGGGATCCTTATCAAGATTTAAATAGTGCGTTTATGTTCATAAAAACATTACTATCTACCGATTTATCATTATCATATCAGCCTCAAAAGTATCAGTCGGGCTATAACACAGACTTGAAGTATAATACTGTAAAATATATCAAATGTCAAGAGAGTAATCAACAGATCAGATCAAAAAGGAAATGTAAAACTGATTAAATAACAGCAGCCTATATACCATCACAAGGGATATACAAACAGAAAAGCAACAAATATATTACAATAATTAAGACATAATCATAAAAACCCTGATAATCACAATATATCCTAAAATTCCTACAGAATAAAAAAGTTGCCTCTAAACCATAAAGAGCAAATGGAGTCTGCAATGGGCCAGATTCAGGTGATGCCAATTTTTCATACCTGTGTGTAGATAACACAAAAATTGGACTCTCTGCCAATACTGCTTTGAATAAGAAGCAGGAGAAGTGGTTTGGAAGAGGAAGCCGGGTGAAAACCGTATAACACCATGGGAAGAGCCAAGTCCACCAAATAATGCAGATCCATGGAGGCCCCCTAATGCATCCTGGCCATTATGAGACACTAAAAGCTGGCATATCAATGTGAGAAGAGCAAGCTGGGACTCCATTGTTCACCTCACTACACCGCATTTCACTGGCCTGTTCATATAGATGCAATCCTGAGGATACAAAAATAAAAGCTGTTTCATTTGTTGTTAAGCTCATTACATTCTCAACTTCATTAAGGGAAGGAAGACAGAAGCCAAGGGCAAGAAAGAGTCACTTGAGTAATTTGACAAGCACTGTGTTTTCTTTATGTCAACTAACTAATTAATGTCCTAGATCTCTTACCCACACTGAGAACATTTTGGGTCCGTTGCAGACCATCACTTTCATTTTAATTTCTTGTGATATGAGAGGAAAAAGATCACCAGCCAAGCACAAAAAAAGATTTTTTGTGTCCTTTGTTGAGCCAAATGAGATTTAGAAAAATACGCTTAAAATGTAAAACTACCAGTGAAGATGCAATAAGTATTCTACGTATCAAAAAGAGCTCAAAACTTTAGTGTCACAACACATCCAACATTGTAGACATGAATTGTAACTTCTTTTTTTTTTCTCATAAGATTAAAGATTAATATATTCATGCATCCATTAGAAATTATCTGATGCAAACACCTGCAGAGAAAAGAAATACAGTATTGGTTGCAAATTTGCATACATTTCTTTAAGGCTTGACAGCAGCGAGGGCAAAATCAAGACGCACTGCAAGTGGATGGAGGAATAAAAACACAACATCTCCATTGTGGCTCTGTGAGGACATCTCCAAAGCAGAGCACTTAGCAGGAACGAAAAAAGACAAACGTCTTTTAAGAGAAACGATGCGGTCGAAGAGAGGCCTTACTCTGTCCTCATCTTATCTGTGGACCAAATTGATTGTTTGTACTTTTGTGGGTGAAAACATACTCAGGGGATGCTGCTTTCATCAAGTAAACCTCAGCAAAATGTCCCTTGCGCATTAGTCTGCTGTCTGTATGTTTGCTTATCCCCCCCGACTCCTGAGCTTTGGTCATATAGCTCTGATGCTTTGAGCTTCAGAGGTTTCACCAATCAATTCAGTCCATTATGGGGGGAAATTAATGAAATGGGCGGAATATAAAAAGGGTTTCACTTCAAATACAGCTCCATTGTGAGGAGGTTTTGTGGGCATGTTATGTCTCTCTGCTGCCAACAACAATACACAACAAAGTGTGCTGCTTGCCATTTGTGGGATAAAAGATTGTGATTGGTCTGCTTCATTTCTGTAAGGAAAGCTTGAGGTAAAAAGTCAGTTATATGTTTAATGGACTAGGCATAGAAATATACTCCGCACTCTGTCCATATTTTCCCTTTGTGTCTTGATGTTGACGTCAAAGCACAATGCACTGTGGTTTACACAAAAAGGTAAAAAACAAACGCAGCATTCAAGGACAAATTTGATTGCGAGTCATTTGAATATTTTGACACATTCGACAAAGTTTTAGTCACATCCCGTGCAATTTAAAATTAATTTGATGCACTGTAAGCAGTGTGGAGAGAGACAAAAATACAACATTAGCATTTTAGTCTTAGAGGTTTTTTTGTTCTGTGCCACTCATTTGTTTACGTTATGTAGTGTTCAGAGGTTGAAGGTACAGCAGTATGAATACATCTACTCTTTTTGTGTGTAATCCTGTTATTCATTAAGCCATGGAATATAGTGGAGATTGGAAATTTACCAGGGAGAAATATGATAATATAAAATCTTAGGAAAATGAACTGGTTTTTGATCAGTTTGAACACTAGTTAGCATTTTGGAGAACTTTGAGCAACGAAACACCATTCAGACATTTCTTCCAGTCTCTTCTGTTCCTTCACAGCTTTGGCTCCCAATGGCTCGGCTTCTGCCCGTGGGGGTCTGAGCTGGAGCCAAAGGCGGTAGTTGGTCCAAATTGAGATTTTGGAAGAGAGAAGCCCTCCACCTAAAGTGACCCCCTTCACTGCCAAAAGTGCTGTGAGACTAAGATCATGAGCTAAATGTGTCACACACATCCCCGTTTTGTCATTTCTTCTATCACTTATGTGCATTTTTCATAACGTGTAGAGGCAGAGACTGGCTACTCTTTAAGTTTTAGTTAACATTCAGTTTCTATTTCTCCTACAGATTACGTTTATATACTACTTATTTGTTTTGCTAGTTACATTTAGAGGGAAACATAAATGCTCGCAGCATTATGTTGGGCGGGAACGTCTTTTCCAGGGAACAAAGCACTACGTTCTTGGACCAAACTGAAGTCATAGGGAGGTCAAGTTGGAGGGTGGGCGTCAGTGATGCCAGATTGAGTGGTTTTTTTTAGCAGATTTGGCAGGTAAAATTTGTTTTGGGCATCTTGTAATAATTTGGGCTACTTTTTGTACCATTTGGGAGGTTTCCCCTGACAAAAAGTTGCAGATACAGTCCAGTGAATCAACCCTTTCTCCTCTCCAGGTATTATGATTGAGACTGACAGGGCAGTGAGTTTAATGGGCTGATGACCGACAAAACCAAATGTCATTTCGGTTCATTACAGCGAGGCTGAAACTTTAGTTACAAAGTCACAGCTCTGTGATAAAAGCCTTGTAAAAGCTTACATCTGTTCATATAAGTGATGACCTTTTATGTTTAACATTACGTGATCTGAAAAGTCTTGGTGTACATTATTAGATTAGATTCAACTTTATTGTCATTGCACATGTCACAAGTACAAGGCAACGAAATGCAGATAGCATCTAACCAGAAGTGCATAAGCAGTAAAAGAACATAAATATGAATATAAATATACAGGATATGGAATGATATATGAATATTCACAATATGTACAGAAAGTATATACAAAAAAAAGGCAGAATGTGCAGTTTGAATGTACAATAGTGTAATGATATTTATTAATGATATGATATTAATTATGGTGGTTGAGTCCCACATGTGATTAGGTTTAGGCAACAAAAGCACTTTGGTTAAGATTAGGAAAAGTCGTGGTTTTGATTAATGTTAATAATGTAACATAAAGCTACCAATTCTCAAACATTGATTTCAGAGACTGTGTGATCTGTATTTGTTATTTATCGTCTCATGACATTCGTATTGATGTCAATTCACATCTGCTCCAGTACAATCAATAACTCGTGTAAAAGATGTGTACTTTCTGTCAAGTCCTACCTCTGCAAAGATTTTGATGAATATTTTGTCATATAATTCCTTTATAACTGCCATCATTTTATTTGTCCATTTATATAGCTTTGGATTTTGACTATAACTTTTTGTTCAAAGAAAAAGCAACCAGTCATTTTAAAAGGATTTGTTCCAGGATACCCATTGAGTGAGTATTCTGTTTTCTAAATGTGTCATTTTGTGTTTGGAAGTTTTCCATCACCCCCATTGATTGCGCAGTGTGTGTGGTGCTTTAGGTTGGGTCTTTTCTATCTCACTAGACGGGGGAAAAAAAAACATTTCCCCCTGCAACTAATACATTCCCGTCACTGTAAACTGCCAAGTCAAACCATTATTTTAGCTGACTGCCACCTGAGCAATCCCAGTCATCTTTAAACACAATAGTAACTGCTGTGTTGCTTCAGGCAATATGCTGCTTCAAGGCCCAGTGGGGCTCAACACATAATGTTACCAAACCGGGGTCACTTGGTTTGCCTGATATTAGGAGTCATGAAACTAAAGAACTAAACAAATCAGCCCTGACCTTTAGGTGTGAAAACATCTTTCCATTAAGTGCCACAGTTTGTGTTAACTTCATCTCCATGATGATTAATAAAGAGGTCGTCTCCCAATTTGAATTTCTATTTTATGATTTTCCCAATCAGAAAATGCATAAATTTGTTTTCATAACCTAATCACAGCTATAGTATGTGTCTGCCACACTGCGACAGTTATTAAACTAATTAATCACATGCAAACCTGTCAAATATGATTCTGCACCCGCTTTGTCACTTTGATTAAAATTGAAATATAAGTATGTGAGTGTGTTAAAAGGGAGAGAGAGAGAGAGACTGAGACTGAAAGGAATCAAGCAATGACAATGTGCTTGAACACACAACTGACGGCAGGCCTTTATTTGCTGCTTTAAATGCACTTTGTGAGGCAAAACTACACCCTAACCGGTGAGGAAGTGTTGAGAGCCTATGTTGATGTGATGCATTATGGTCCCCGAGCACCAATGATTCATGGAAAAAAGGGCACACATGCATGTCATTCGAGAAGTAAAAAGAGGGATTTCACTAAATTATTACTACAGAGAGGGTTGAAACTTGCATCCGGTGCGCCATAAAATAAAACTGAGGCAAAAAAACAAATGAGAAATGCTGCCTTTTTCCCAGCAAACCTTTAAAAATTGCACATCCAGGCTCCCGAGCTATTGTTTTTGCTGTAGTAGCCAGCAGTGTACCTCTTACATGTCATACAGGATTGCTGCAATTTCTATCAGCATCTTACAATCACATCAGTGGACAGTGCACCCCTAAAGGCTTGAGATGGGCTGGATTAATGAACAGACTTATGGTTCTTATGGTGCTCACCCCGAGGGACATGCAGGTAAAGCACAAAAATGGCTGAAAGAAAAAAGTTCTTGATATTTGTTTTGTTTCCACTGCCAAACACTTTGAAATATATATTTAGTAAAACATCAAAACCTTAATGTCCAAATGCTGAGGTGCTGCAGAATATCATCATACAAAGTGTGCCATAGGAGGGAAACAATTTGTACCGAAATGTTAAAACGTGAACCACTTTTGATTTTCATCAAACGTAGTATGGATCAAAATCCCCTTACGGGGCCAGAGGATGATGAAAAGTGCATGAACAAAAAGGTTTTACAAGGTCAAATATCAGCCCCTTTGACTGAGCATCATGTGACTTTTTTATTAAAGGGATCTTATCCCAAATTATAACTGCAAAACCTGGAAAATGTGGTTGTGTGAGTAGAATATGAAAATGTGGGAAATGATCAGAAAAACAAAACCATATTGAAACTTTTCCCTTTGTTTTATCTGAACACCTTGACAGAGGCAGCTTTTTAATGCACTTTTCGTCATCCTGTAACACCCACAAACTCTGGTCAAACACCTCTGTGAATTGGGAACCCATTCCATTTCATTTTATGGATCAAGGAGTTTCTATGCAACCAGCTCTGGCATGTTAAATGGAATGGCTGTCTATCTAATGAACCGGTTTTAAACACAAGTGTCCCCCAGGGCCATGCCATTTCCTCTTTTTTATTGTCTATTTATACCGATGAGATTATGTGCAACAATAACTGCCTCGTTCTGATTAAGCATGCGGACAACGCGGCCCAGGAGGCCTGTCTGATTCCACGTCAGTCGCAGCAGAAAAAGACGATGTTACAGAGCTGACAGATTGGTTTTGACTCTCACCACCTCAGACAAAACACAACAAAAAACCAATAAGATCTACTCCCCCATCCAAGAAGAACAGCTGGCCTCATTAATGTCCAGCTCCTCCCAGAGCAAGTTTCTAATAGCAGGCCAGTGAAGATGACCAGACCCTTATTCTCATTGTAGGTGGACATTATTTACACCAATATACAGTATCATTTCTGCAGCAGCAGCTCAGGGGATGTGATGTCAATAAATATGCTCATTAACTGTCCTCAGCTTCAGCACAGTGTCCTACTTTGGTCAGCTGTCTATGAGGAGCTTGCAAAAATGGTCAATCAGGAGCCTAAAATAATTTGGCTGCCAATAACTCCCTGTTCACCAGCTGGCTTGCACACTAAGACTTTTGCCTTTAGGGGGGTGGGAGGGGGTAGGGGGTCTGCCTCCAGTGAGTGTAGGATGTTCTGCAATGGCTGTTTAAAAAGATTACCAACATAGTTGTATCACAGCTTGAACAACCATGTGAGGCGAAAGACTGAAACATTGATTTGCAATACAGGCCATCCCCAGCTAAGTGTATTTATTAGTATTTTTAATTAGTTTCATTTCTATTTTTGCTCCTATCTATGGCACACATTACACATCATGAACCTATATATCTCCATCTCCATTCACATTCAGGGCAGATTTAAGAAGCAAGAAACATGCACAGTCAATCAATACTACATGTAGTTAAGAAGCATGAATTTAAAAAGGGAATTCGCACAGTATATGTTTTATTCCCATGGTTGAGTCCAATCAATGTTATCTCTCTTAAAGTCAGAGACCAGAGGGCTATGACTCCAGGCTTTGATGTCTCAAACAATCACAGAAATCAAATAATAGTTGGGATACTGATTTTGGACAGATTTGAGGCTTAATACGATGAAATTCTTTATCACATCTGAACTCTGAAGATCCCCCGCTGGCGTTTTCACCATCACCTTCTACATCTTTCTCATTTCACTCCCTAGGATTTTACATCTTGGTCGAATCACAGGCAAAGTCTTGAAGTGAATATTTGATAGATCTACCCTAGACCACAGGAATGAAGTAATTTTCCTTCAAATGTCTCTTTTAGATTGGATTTATTATCAGTCATTTACATCTAATATAGCCTGAGCTCTAACATCTAGTCATAAAATGCCATCAATTTAAAGCCTGCAGTTCCAGTCGTACTTTTGGGGCGACAGACAGGGGTTCAGACTGTATAAATCTCAGATGTTGCCTGGCTGCAGTGACAAGCCCATCTGTAATGACCCAGTGAACAGTGTCCTGCAGTACAAAAGGCCATCGTTGGTGAAGACATCTCAAAGCAACATATTTCACGATACATCCCACAAATCAGAATTTGTTAGGTGCGTTTCTGGTTTCATTTCTGCAGATACTGTCCACAGCAGTGCATCAACATGGCCACAGTCTGTGATGCCTCTGATGTTATGACATATACAGTATTACCACACAGAACATGTACCAGATACGAAAAAACTAGTAGAGGTTGAATCATATAATCCATCCAGTGAAATATATCTGTGTTTTTGGATAATATATACAGTGTTTCCGGGACACGGAAATCTTCTGATGTGGTCCCAGATTAATGTTGCTGCCACACACCCTTTTGCCCGACAAACTGAGGTGATCTGAATTACCTTAAGTAAAAAGGCAGAGTAGCTCCTTCCTTCTGTACAAGGCTGTTTGTAGTTTTAAGATCTTTGTGTCTGATAATTGCTGGAGCTTGCAAACACTCTTGCATGCTGCATATGTAAAGTAAGAGATAAAATCTCCATGGCTTTGTCTTTGTGATGGTAAAATGGTGTGCAACCACAAAGTGTGCGTGCAGCTGTGGTGTCTGTGTGTGAGGGTGGGGGGGTGATCTGGGTGGTTGCTGCATTGTCTTGTCATCCATTTAAGTTGTGCACATTCCCTTCAACCTGTTTTGAAGTGCAAAGATTGGCAACATTTCACCAACAAACATATATTGAAATGTTGTATTCATCCAGGCAATTAGACAACTAGCAACAAAGTGTGAGTCAAATGTCAATGA
Source organism: Maccullochella peelii (assembly GCA_002120245.1). NCBI lineage: Eukaryota > Metazoa > Chordata > Actinopteri > Centrarchiformes > Percichthyidae > Maccullochella > Maccullochella peelii. The sequence continues at coordinate 45,525 of LKNJ01000270.1, forward strand.
CAAAGGCATGGCTCATTTGCCAAAAGGTCAGACTGTGTCTCATCAGCGTCACATTAAGGACCAGGTTGGACACAATCCCTTTTAATTGTAGCTACTGCACCTCCCTGAGAGACATTACTTGATTATTTCATAAATAATTAATGTGTTGTGATTGCTGCCAAAATGCCTGCACACCTTCGCATAGCGGGGTTAACTGTTAATTTAAAGTTCACGTGACAAACTCTGTTGAAATAAATGATTCTACTGTTTGAAAAGGCGAGAGGGAATCCTGCAAGCTATCCATCAGGCATCCACACGAACAGCCGCGCAAACCGCATACAGTCATAACCCAATAACGAAAAACGGCATCATGAATGTAAAGAGAGAAAATGCATTGTGTTCAAGTCAAGACTACGTTAGACTGAAATAATTAGTTTGTAGGAACGAATTCCCCTAGTGCGCACTGAAACAGTTGTGCGTAAAAATGTGTCAGATGCATGTAAATCTATTAAAACATGTTCAAAATGTGCATTTCACACAGAAAAAAAGAATTGCGTTGTACTCAGTGTGTGGGAAAATTACATGTTCTCTAAAACCTTTATGATATAATGGAGTGTTTTGTAAAACTGAAACTCACGCTGCTGTTGTGTCCGGACCAGTGCACCATCGCCTGGTTGTGTGCCGAGTCTCCCGACAGAGCAAAAGTAGAAGTGTCCAGGTGCGGCTCACTTTGTCTCGGGTTAGACCCTCTGGCTTCCTCCCCAGTGCGCCGGTACTCGGCTCTGGAGTTGGAAACACCTTGGACAGTCTCCACGAACCTCTCTCTTGACTGAGCTTCTCCACTTATACTCCTATCCACATTTTCGGTGTATGTTGTCCCCACGTTCCTTTTTGCCCTCTTCCTTGTGTCAGGAAATGTGTTTTCTAACATTATATTCGCAGTAGGTCGCCTTTGGTTGTCCTCGGAAATGTTACCATACTCTTTATCAGGTATTTTGAGACGGTTTTGATTGTTTGCTGCCGTTTTGATGCCGATCGGTGCCTCATTTCCAAGTCCACTCTGTGTTTCATTCCCCACTTGCTTGCCATTATTCGCTTTCAAAGCACCGGCTGCTTCCGTTTCAAAAGCGCTTAAAACTTTTACGCTATTGTCGACTTTGAGTGAGATAATGACCTCCGTTGATTTTCGGGTTACACGTGCCTCCAGCGGCGTCACCTCCAGGCGATAAAATCTGTCGCTTGTTCTGGGAGAACTTATTTCCGCTTGAGCCTCAAACTTGGGGTGAAAGGGGTACAGCAATACGAAAGCCAAAAGAGAAAAACTCCAAAATAACCACAGTCCCATTGTGATCTTCCAGACTGATAGTCTACTAATGGGGGAAAAAGATGTTGCTGAGCTATCAAACTTCTAAAATTTTCAAGGTGTCATCTTTACGAGCAAGAAGCCATTCAGTAGACCCGCTCACGTCCAGGAATTTGTCAAAGTGAGGGACCAGTTGGGGAGGCGCTGCGCATCAGGCAAACGCGCCGACGGAGAGTGAGTGCAGGAACGGTTTGAGCTCATTGTTTATGAGGATGTTTTGAAAAAACAGCTTTAAAATCATGAAATCACCCGAAATCATTTTGAAATTATTCCACGATTTTATTTTCGTCTGGGACGACAGCGTTTTTATTCAGTCTTTGGCTATTTATGTAAGCCTATAAAAGTTATCCAAAACAGCGCTTGATTGACTCGGAGTTTGACAGCAAAAGTAATTTGTGCTTTGCAGAACAGAGTTGTGTTCACGCTGTGGCAACATTTTTGCATCTGAAACGACAGGGGGAAAGAACATCATTTGCTTGCATCAATCAACACCGAATTCACCTGTCAACTGTGTGCACGCGCGTGCGCATGTGTGAGAGTACATTTTGGGCAAATTCAGTTGGACTTCCTGATAAAGATCCAGTGGTGTTACTGATATCGTTTTGATGTGCAGAGCTGCAGAGGTGCTGGGTTTTCTACTGTGCCTGTATTTCTGGTGACACTTTAAGACTTTTTTTTTTTTTTTTTAATTAGGCCACTAATACAATGTGCCTCAGTCCTTCTACTGCACAACAGCCCTAGAAACAAGAGAAGCTTTGAAGTCATACTATGATATGTTTGCTGTCATCTCCATGACTTGTAGTGCCACACAGGCAACAAGCCTCCAGCAACTCTGTTTTCATCTCCTGCACCTTCACATTTTGTATTATAAATTCATTTTTACAATGCACATTTGAAAAATTGAGCCTTCTTCAACTCAATATGCTATTTGAAAGGTATTAGTTTCAATTAGTGGAGCCAAATGAATCCTGAAAGGTAACTCCTATTTCCTGCTGATCAAGCTCTCAGTCAGTTGTTGCAGAAATTGTATGTCAGTCTTGTTTAAAAAAGCCATATTTTTTGACTTGGAAAACGTATTATGATGCCGATGATAAGGAGCTGAAACACAAGTTAGATACGTTTGCATCAGCTGCCAGACAGATGCCCAAGGGAGAACCATAAGAGAAGGATTTCCATTTTCTTCAAGGATAACAAGCATGTCTTTGGATCATGAGAACAGGACAAAGAATTGAACCACATATGTAATATGAGGGCAGATGCTACATATATTTTGAGATAAAGTGAGAGCAATTACTCCTTTCTGTCAAGGTTAAACCAATCCAGGACATGAAGATACTCAGCACAAACCTCCACACTTGCATGAACATGTCAAGTAGTTCTGAGTCTGATCGTTAGTTATGAGACAAACTGTAAAAGTGAATTACTGTGCTGCCAGCTGTCCTGTCTTACTCTTCATTTGATAGTGAACACATTATCTGAAAACAGGTAAAACCATATTTCAGAATTCATATTTAGGACTGCAGCTTGTTACTGTACTGTGGATGATCATACATGTATTGAGCTGTAAAACACAGTGTAGTGGGTGGGTAAGAAAATTCACCGTCCTTGAAAGCTGCACAGCAAGAACCAAGCACAAAACAATCCACTGGAAGGACTGACATTGACATGAGCTCATTGCTGAGAACAGCACCTTCTGATCTTGCACACGTCGTCAGACAGTGCAGTGAAAACCGCAATCAGACAGCTAGCCAGTAGTGCCACCCTCCTCAGAGGGCTCACGTCTTGGTCCCTGTTTTTTTGGTACGGCTGTACAAACAAATTGAGATTCATACAAGTGAGGGCTCTGGGCAGCAGGTGCTACTGTTGCAACTCCGCCGCACGCCAGACAGCTCACTCTCTCTACAGGCCATTCCCGCCAGAACGCCTCTGCAATGAGGGGGTAATTGGACTGATCACACTCTGTTTACCCATTATGCTGCTAAAATGAAGTGGGTTGTTCCCAAACACACTGTGACAGGCCGGGGAGGGAGGAGGAGCCTCTTCCATCAATGACACATCTTTTAATCTGTACTAACCTTGGGCCAGGAGAGCATTGTACGAATTTTGGTGTGTTTGTGTCTTTGTGCGCATGCATGTGTGTGTGTGAAAGAGAGAGAGAGAAATAAAGAGACAAGCGTTTATGTTTATGTGAAGAAATATCTGGGGGGAGAGTTTTTATGTGTCTGTGTGTGTGTGTGTGTGTGCGCGTGTGTGCCCCACATCCTGCGTGTGCTTAAACTATGACAAGGAATATTGCATATCTTCTTGGGTGGGGAACATCTCCGATTCTGAATAAATCTGAGCCACAGTGAAAGAGAATAAGAGAAAAAGAGAGATGAGAGGACAAGACTGAAAACTGTGTACATCAATGTAGCTCATTCAATTTTATGTGCTCTCCTCCCCAGTGTAGATCATTAGCAAGATTATCAGATGTAATCATCTCATTCTGGTGGCGCATAACTCAGACAGTCCCTGCAAACAGCACCTTCCTCTCTCCTGTTTCTACTCAAGACAGGGAACAGACTCTAAAGCTTTCAGGACAAAATCCCATTTGTGCATCCGCTGTCTGCATCCCAAGCTTGTTAGTTCCAACACTTCAGTGATCCCGGCGGAGCGGACGCATAGGCAGTAGCAGGAACCATAATGGCCATCAGCCAGACAGCTCACACTCGCATGCAGGAGATGAACAGCAAGGTGCACTCCCCACTCGGCTATACCCATGCCATTAAAAAGAGAAACTTTCTTTTATTGCAGATGGCAAAACACTTATTTTGTACCTCCTTCATCGTCTAGATGAAATAAAGGCATTTTAAAATCACAGTGGGAGGAGTAGTTTAGAACAGTTTGCCGCTGCAATAAACTGGCCCTGTCACTGAAAATACAACAGTTGTCCTCATTGGTGAATCACTGTATTACTATTATCTCTTTGATGTCATTGTTCTTGAGCCTTTTCCTGTACATGATGAGCACAGGGATGAGCTTGTCAAGATATCAGTGCAATCTACTTTATATCCCACAGATGTAGCTCATCTTTGACACACATCTGTAATGTATCAGTTTACAGGATTTTCTCATATGTGCTGGGTCAGTTATAGTTTTTGTTCCTTCATCCATGTTCTTTAACAAGATCCGTATTATTTAAAGGATATTTCCAGTTTATTAAAACTTGGATTGTCATAGTTTGGCCATTGTGTCTGTCTGTTATATTAACATTGTACCCAAATTAACTACTGTGATCTGGGAACACAGAGATATTCCTACGACAAAGTAAGATGGGGCAAAAAACACAGGCAGTCACCACCAGTTCAGGTACATTATCTATACCATATTTTGGAGGTGACATAAAAAGTGAGCACACACACACAGAATGTCACTGATTGCAATCCTGTCTCCTGTAATTTACATTTATATATAACTAATTAGGCAACAGCAAAAAGGTTTTGTAAGAAACATGATGACGCCAGAATTACATTTTCTATCAACATAATGAGGAAATGATGTAAATGAACATAGAGGTATCAACAAATGTTGATACTGAGTGTATCAGTAAAATGTTCACTGACAAGGAATTACATTTGTTTTCCCTTCAATGCAAACTCCGCTCTTGCCATACAATATCCACTGGTAGCAATTAAGCATGCTAAAGGTTTTTTATGGTTACGTTAAGGCGCTCACAGCACAGCACAGCACAGCTTAGGGAAATACTTTGGTCTTAGTTAAATATTGAAAAGCACAAAACACGACATGTTTACTTTATTCATATTTAACTGAAACCACAATCCTTCCAGTGTGTTGCATATAACCAAACACAGAACTCTGGATGCAAACCAGTGTCTTCAGTGTCAAAGTGCTTTGTATGTCCGCCAACCACCCCGATCACCTCCCTATGACTTGCATGCAGTACATAACTGTAGCACTTCCCACACTAGAAATTCTTTTGCCAGGGCACCAGTGCTAATTTCGTCAACGAAAACTATGACAAAAAATATTCATTGACGACTTATTTTTCACAACGAAAACAAGACTAAAACTCAATAAAAGGTACACAAGAACTATGAAGAAATGCAATATGTCTTTTGTCAACGAGTAAAAACTAAAAAATAATGTGAAAGACAGATGAATAGACAAATGAACAAATTACTTTTTTAATGCAAAGTCTTATTCAACAACTTGCATGCATCTGTGGAATCACACACTGTAACACTGGATTAGTAAAACAGTTTCCTCTGCTGCCCAAAATAATAATATTCAGAAGTTGATAGCTGTTGCACTACCGCTAATAAGAAGCATCTTGCACTCAGTGGCATTCTTTCTCTGTCAGTAACAGTGTAAACTGTGTGTGTGTGAACAAGTAAACAGTGCCTTTTCCACTAACCTCACGATAGACGAGAATAACACCTGTAACCATGGTGAAGGTACACAACAAAGTTGGTGACAGCTGCAGCCTCAAAATGCTTAGATGGCATAAAAATTAAAATTGCTTGACAAAAATTCAAAGACAAAAATTTGAGTGCCAAAATTAACACTGTGCAGACAAAGTTTGGGTAACAATTTTTGCACTTCCCCTTCATTTTCTCTTCCAAATAAGTTTAATAAGTCAACCTTAAGGTTTGTTTAAAACCTGATCATCTGACTGCTCGTGTTTCTTGCCCTGTTTGACTTCTTTTTAGCATTGTCACCGTGTTCGATTGATCTCATTAAATTAGTGGGTACAATGTTATTATCACAATAAGCAAAAATTATTAGCAAAAATAAGATCCACGTTGTAAAAAAACAGAATGATCCTTTAAGCTTGGTGGATAGATGGATAGTCATTTCTCCTTTACAGGGTTGGGAATTTGTTTCTATACAGTACTGAGTTTGCATGTTCTCTTAGTGCTACTCCCACAAGCAAGTTGGATGAAATTCATACTCAAAATTGACACAGCTAGGCAGAAATGTATGTGACTGTGTCTGTCTCTGTCAGCCATGTGTCTGACAACCTTGGCGGGCTGGTTCCCTGTCTTGTGCCAAGCATATGCTGGGAAAGGCAACAAACCCCGAGTAAGGTTAAGATGTAAGGAAAAAATCAATACATTTATTCTTTCTTCTATTAAACCATTTCTGAGAGAATATGTGCATGAACATATGTGGCTCACATAATATGTGACCACACTCGGGCCAACAATTATGACCAACAAATATCATCGCACAATTATAAAGCTGTTCTGTTAATTTCTAATGAAAATGTTTGTTTATTGCTACTGGAGAGCAAACACCATCTGTTGTCAAACAGAAATTCTTTGACCCACTTTGAAAATACCAGAGCTGTCTCTTAAAGAGAAATACTAACAATTTTATGCAGATGGACAGTTTGACTCGCATAAATGAACATTTCAAGTCTTCTAAACCTTAGCCCAGTGGTTAGCATAAGCCACTTCCTGTGGCTGTTTTTTCTTCTCTCCCTAGGGAGACATCCATGCTGAGGACACTCGTGTTCACATTTCATCTTAACTTATTTTTAACGTCAGGCAGACAAAGGATGAGAGAAGCAGTTCAAATCTGTAAAGCCATACTTATGTATAATGAAGCCTTCCATATAAAGCGAAGCTATACTTATGCATAATTGTTGAGAATCAGTGAGTAAAAACAAGGTAACTAGGCTCATCTGGTGTCAGCTCCTACAGTATAAGGATGATTATTCTAAAAACAGTTGTTTGCTGTGCAGTACTGGTGCAGCTCATTTGTAGTTTTCACTGGAACAGTATCAGTAAGATGTCATTTGGACACAATTCTGATTATCTGGTTTCTAGCTTTAGGGCATCTTTATGTTCATGTATGTGTCTGCTGAGGATGTCAGACCATGTTGTGGGAGTAATATATGCATGCAAAAATGTAAAAACCGAGTAGTATTCTTATTTAAGTTAGTTCCAGTAAGATTGGATGGCAAACAACAACAGGAATAGATTAGATTAGAAAAGTGATAAAAACCAGCATGACACAGAGTTCATCCAAATCCCTTCTCTCCTTGTTACCATTAGTATGATGCTGGGGGAGATTTATAGCAGTATAACATGGCAAATTAAAAGGAACCAGTACGTGTCCGGAATGAGAACTGATAAAAAAAAAAACCCATCCTTTCCATCTTCCCTGCTCCAACATCATAAACAAGTAATGGTTGTATCAGTTTACTGTCGTGTTATATTTTATGCTGACAAGAAAGAAGCCAGAGGAAAGAAGCATCTTCCCCACTATGGATTTTGTCCCACATTTACACCTCAGCTGTGTGGCCTAACTGGGACTTTCAGTGGGTTTCCTTTAGGCTTTCCTCACAGACTGAAAGGAAAGTCGATACTGCTTAAAAGCCCTCTGCAACTTTTCTGAGATTTTTTTAAATGAGCACTTTAGAACTTGGCCAAAGGTGATTTGAGATGTTTTCTGCTCCCTTACTTGTTTGGGTCTATTGGCAGGCAATTGCTTACCACCAACAGCCCTTTTCCTCCCACCACACATGCCCCCCCCCACACACACATTTCTCCTTTTTGTCTCCCTCTCTTTCTTGGTCTCTGTGTCTACCTTTCAAGTACATTCCCACCCCCCTACCCCACCCCACCCTCTCTCTGTCTATGTGTCTCCACTTGCACTTCTTTCCCATCTCTCCCCTTTTGAAGTCTGAGACAGCTCAAAATCCAACGTGGTTCTTTTTTGGACAGCCATGGGGAAATGGCTCAGAAAGAGGGGCTCAAGTTCGATTACAGCTGTTAATCAAAAATCTACACTGCCCAGCATGGCGTGATGTGAGAAATGATTTCAGTTTTCGATCTGTCAGAGCCACTATATGTTACATGCATAGACCTATATGAAGATATATTGTACTGTACATCTGCACACACGTACTCTCTGGCCAGAATTAGACAGATATGAACTCGCTAGGACTATACAAAATACACACCCATGAAGATATGCAAGAGAGGACAAATGAAACTGAAAACAGAACAAATACACCACCAAATATCCATGCTCAAGTTACTGGATCTTCTCTGGCTCAGTGCAACTCATTCACCAACCAGATATAATATGATCCTGCCAACCGTGGATTATGTTCTGTTGAAATGTTATTGAACATTCATTCACAATGGTTTTTAAATTATACACTGTGTAGAATTGTTATGTGATTGTAACATCATTCAAATCATTCTGATGGTATGTTTTTGTTTCTGGATAAATGAGACAATCCTGGTAGCAACATGCATTGCTGTCTGACACATTATTTTGTCTGTTTTTGTTGGGGGGTTTTTTACAGAAAAACAGTACTAACATTTCGATTTCTACACATGCTGGTTTTAAAGGATTATTTTGGTTTTGTTGAATCTTATTTTGCAGCAGTTTTGTCCATCATTCCAATCACTTGTAATTATATGTGTAAATGTAATCAATTTCTCTTTACAAATTACTAGTAAAGTAATTACATGACTTTACCGTTTACCTTAATGACTCAACAGCAAAAGTAATTAGTTATATCACTGATTACTTCACTTTCTTTATTCAGCACAGCTCCATCAAAGGTACCTTTAAACACCTCCAAATCACCTACATCCACACGTCACATATTCTGTATTCAACACCTGTAGAAATAGAAAACAAGACGTCGTGGTTAAACAAGCAAGGGCTCATCTCCAAGTTCCCAGTGTCATATGTCAAAGGGCTAAAAGCAAGGGCTATGTTCACAGTTCAAATTAAAAAAGGACAAAGGGAGATGGACGTTTCAAATGTAGTTTCAGCCACTGTGGAGAGTATGACATCAGTAGGCTATAGGCTGTAGATGGGCGATTTCAACCAATCAATCAATGAAAAATTTATATAGCACCTTTCAAACTAATCAAATGCAATTCAAAGTTCTTTACAAGCGACTGACAAATTGTAGAATGTTAAAAATGGACTTAGAGAATAATGCACACCAAAACAACCAAAAAAAGCATTCAAACAAAAAAACAAGCAATAAAAATAGCCTCAAAATAAAATCTTGAAATACTACACATTATATATATATAATAATAAAATAGTTAAATAGTAAAATGTTAAGAAAATAAAATAGAATGAAATAAATAGTAATAATCAGCAATAAAATGTTGATAAAAACAGAAATATAATTCAATAAATAATAATGATCATAACAAATAAAATAAGCATAAATAATAAAACCATAAAATTATAAAACACTATATAAAAGCCAGACTAAATAGATGGGTTTTTAGTTTACGAAACATTCATTGAACATTTGACCTAGGGAAAAAACATCGCTGAGAACATAAAACCCTTTGAATAATCTCCTTGATGTGTCAAATTAAGAGGATTTTGAGCAAAGCCATGACTTTGGTGAGTACAATGTTAATGTAAGCAATAGAAATGATGTCTAAAACTAAGGATCATGTTTAACAATAAAATGGTACAAGTAGCACAAATGTACTGCTAATAAACTCAAGTCAAAATTGAATGAAATATCTCTCAATCTCATTGGACTGTCATTGGAATTAACGCTAATAATTCAAGGCGTCAGGATTCATCCACTAGCCACCACCTTGTTGCATATACAACATTATCCCATCTGGCATGGTCCCACTACCCTTCATAATCATGCAGTGGAGTAGACTGATGCCGATGAATTGCATGCCATAATACTCTCTTAATAGTCACGGTAGCATTTTTTTTTTTTTACATTTCAATTGGAATACCAAGCTGTCACATTTACAGGCTCCACTGTAAATTTCATAATAAAACTCTGCAGATAAAGAGAGGGAGAAGGGTGTATTAAACTTTCTCAGTTCACACAGCATTTCTCACAGTGCAAATGCACACTGTACCTAGAAAACCAGAGCAGAGCAGACAGCTAATTATAAAGCCAGGGCAAATTCAGGCAAAAATATGGAGACAAATGAAATGGAAGATGGGTGAGAGAGCCTGGTGGACTAGAAACAGAGTACATGCTACAGATGGATATGCAACTGTACAAACAACACTCATCACTAAAACATTTTTATTTTATTACAAAGTATTATATTGCATGAAAACAGGTTCATGTTTAATTAATATATTGCTTTACCTGTACAGCATAATAGAATATTGAAATGTTATTTAAAGGCCCAATCAGTGTTTTTAAGCATTACAAACTGAAATAAGTCCTACGGTGCATGCAAGCTGGCGCATGCAGGTCGCAGGGAGGAGGTCAGGGTGGATGGAGGTCATACAACGCACAGGGCTTTGACACGACACCTTATAGACTGCGGCTGTGTGTGGTTAGGTTTAGGCAACAAAAGCACTTGGGCTAAGGGTAGAAAAAGATAATGGTTTAGGTTACACCATGCTTCAAGTCACTGTTGACTTTTTCAATATTAAACCAAGACCACGATGTGGGGCCGTGGAGCGGCAGGTGAGGGACCCAAGCGCAGACAGAAGTGGGAGTATAAGGCAGATTCCAGGTTTATTGTAATACTTACGATACAGGAGGGCAAGCAAACAGGAGGGTCGTTAACAAACGGGAAACCACAGAGGTACAAAACACACATCTAGACATACGGTCCAGACATGGGGAATGAAACGTAAAGTAATGCACCCACAAAGCACAGAGGACAAAGACTGGTATAAATACAAAACTTAATGAAGGGAATCAAAGATAGCTCAGTGATGGGAAACAGGTGAAGGTAATCAAGACAGAGACATGAGGGCAGGAACTCAGAGGAAACATGAGACACGACTTCAAAATAAGACTCGAAACTAAACACAGATATAAACACAACTAGACCAAGTCCATGGATCCTGACAACAACGATCTTTGAGTGCCCTAAAGGTAACCATAAAAAGTTTAATCGTGCTTCATTTGCTATGAGCAGATATTATATTGCAAGAACGGATATTGTAGGTAAACAAATTAAAAGTTATCACTGAACATTCGGCAGATTTGTTCAGTATGAATATCTCGTGACGTGGCAGACATAGTATGTTGATTTTGCTGATAAAAAAATGGAACTTTAACATTATGTTTCAAAACTTATTTGCTGTTGCAAATTTGTAGTATATAAATCTATTTTATACGAGACAATAAAATGATGGAAAGAAAAGAGACTGAGTATGGTTACTTTTGAAAAAAATCTTTTTTTGAGTTTCTAAAGTAAACGTAATATATAATAAAGGCCCTGCACTGTTCTTCATGCATCATTCAGCTATTTAACCCAGGCTAAAATAATCATAGCTCAAATGATCCTCTTAATTGATATCCAGCTTCAAACGCATGTTTTTAATCTCAGGTCATTACAGATAAATGCAAGCTATACTGATTTATATACCAGCATTTTTTGCTAGCGTTGTTCTTCATGGGTTGAGGTTCACAACTCATACTGGAAACTCAGGTATCATGAAACTTCCCAGTTAAGCAAGGGCAACTTCCTAGTGATAAACTTTTAACTTTGCAACTTGATGAAGACTGCCTGAATGCACCATTAGTTTTGACTCTGAGAGGTTAGACAGTCTCATTTGGGGAGGAGCCGCAGGTTTAGTCCAGCCTTCAGGTCTTTCGAAGGACACGGCCGCGTCCTTCAACGGATGCAAGCCCCTGAATTGGGATGCAGCAAGAGACAGAGCTTTAATCCTGCAGCTGTGCAGCTGAAGTCAATATAACACTGAAGAAAATATAGCGTAAACTATTTTTAACTACTGAAATGAAACCCATCCAAAACCACAGATTGCAGATGCTCTATATCTAGAGATGAAATAAAATATGTGAAGCCAATTCCATCTATTGTCCATGTTGCATCACTGTATTTAGATACGAAAGTGACATTTGCAGGTACATTTATATGCTGTTTAATGTGCTGCAGCTGAGCAACCAATTAGCTATCTAGCCTGCAAATTGATGTTAGCAGCACACTTTTCCCTGGTTTGGTCGCTATTTCAACAAGCGAAGGTGCAGGACAAGACTTTATTTCTCCCTTTTGGTTTCTGATTTTTTTCCTCTAAGAACACAGCACAAGTGATTTACAGAGCAGATATGTCATTTGAAATTTAATTTCGGTTGAACTTTAAATTGATTTACCTATAATTTATAAAACTGACAATTGACTAATGGACTGAATAAATCAAAGTGCAGACAATTTATACTCATTTTATACATTTAATTAATCTTTAAATGACAAATTCAAATTTATCTCTGTTGCTCTAAAGAGCAATAGCACATTTGGATTATCTTTTTTAATTTAATTGATTTTAGTTTTTGGACTTTACAGTATTCATTAGGATGTACTATAGGAACTTGGATATTCATTGTGAAAATAAAATTGTAAAAAATCATGAAAAGTCATGATCCAGATAATCATGCATCACTGCACTTTTACAGGTTTATAGGTTAAAGCTGTTCTAATTAGTGTTTTTTATAAAGCAATAGATAAAATGTGTAATGTGAAAGATATTCCTCATAATGTCAAACCCAAAGATAATTATCACCCAACTCAATTCCCCTCAGCTCTACAAAGCGTTTTACTGTCTTTTAACTTATTGTTTTGGTTTTACGACCTGCAGTGTTGCTGTTTTGATTCACTCTCACTTCTCAGTGAAAAAGGGCTAAAAACCCACTATACACTACCTGCCCAGCATCAAACAGTATATGGACAAAGTTAGCAACTACTTTGTGAACATAAAGTGGAGCATTTAGCAGCTGAAGAGCCAGATATTTCCCTCAGGAGTTGGTGGAGAGCAAAACAGAGCTGAAAGAAAGAGTGAACATTGAATTTACATTTGCAAGTGACAAACACAACTTCAAATGAATACTAATGTCGCTACGTATCTGCTGGATGTGTAAACTGGCAACAGTTTGCTAACACGTTTGTCATATTATATCGCTGCGTTTACAGCTTGTTGCTGCCGCCCCCAAGTTGCCAAAAAATCAATTAATGCAGGTTTAAGGGCTTCAAATATCAAATAACAACTCTAAATCATCAACAGCCGAACCAAGTGTTTCCAGGCATTACTGATGTAAACAAACCCTTTTAGTGTTAATCATTGTATTAAAAATCCTGTCTGTCAGTTTGGGACTGAAATCAGGTTCCTGCACTGTGTTTGAATTTTCTGTGTTTGTGCCTTTAAATAATTAACATTTTACATCCTCATTATATACTGTACAAACAACCATATCTAAATCACTCTTTGCCTGCAGTTAATTTGCCTGAGGTGAAAAAAAAAAAAGAATAAATGAAGGATCACATTTAATTTGGTGGTTTTACCAAAGTGCCAACACTGTCATTGCAAGCTACTGAAGCAAAAAAGAATTGGTAGTGAGTTTTTCAGGCTGAGGGTACAAACATGGTATAAGAGTCTGGTGGGCATTCATAATTTCCAAAGTTTAAAGTGCCTCCTGTAGGACTGGCGGCTGAGTCTTATCGGGGATGACACAACTTTTGCTCTCTGGATCCCCCGACTGCTCGCTGTTGTTAACTCTAATGCTTTACACTTTTTACCCCGTGTTGAGAGGAAAACGGCACCAGTTAAGCTGCACAATGGTTACAGAGCACTGATACTGGCAAGGAGGGTATATGTTCGTACCCATTACACAATCACTCATCATCACTGGAGAGCTGATGGAGGTGCTGTGATGGAGGTGAACGATGTGAGAGAGCAACGTACAGCTGCAGTGCTTCCCACTGGGCTCGCCCTCCCTGGTAGGATACAGGCTTAAAGCTTTCCTCTGAGACTAAATTAAAGGATCTTCCCCCTGTGCCCCGGCTCCTCTGTGCTCCTCTCCCTCTCTGTTGGATGGCTTTCACCACAATGAGATGGAAATGTGACACAGTTAGGTGGGACTCCTGCCTGGGCCTGTACAGAGGAGTGGAAGTGTGTGTGACATATTTCCAGTGACTCCTAGCTGCTCCCAGAACAGCTGCTGAGGACTGTTATGACAGCTTTCCACTGAGAGCACAGGAATCCATCTTCTCTCCACGACACTTCTATTCCATTTCAGTCACTCTCATTTTTCCTTTTTCCACAGTTTTTTGCAATGCTGTCATTCAAGCAGCCTAGATTGGGTTTTTGGGGGCTGAAAAAGTGGTGGAAAGCATTACTTTTTTTGAATAACACTTGGCAGGTGTAATTACTCAGTTCTGTGAAACCTTCATACAGCACACATACTCACACTACCTACAGACAGATATTAGAAAGACACCCTTTCATCTTGCATTGTCTGTAACCATCCTTTCATGTGACTTTTGGCAGCTTCATCAAATCACACAATTTGCCTTTGGACATATCTGGGATCAGATGGAAACAAGAAAGGCAAAACAAAACTCTTGTTTCCTCATTTCTTTTAAGTTCATGCCATTGTACAGTATTTAATTTGATATGCTGAGTAAAAACATACATTTTGTACATTCCATGAACTCTGCAGAAAGGTAGGGGAGTGTGCAGTTCAGTTCCAAATGGTTCACTTACACTGAATAATCTCAAAACGGGCACCTGTTTATCCTGGCTTTGCTGTGCAATACCAGCAGACCAGGAGGAGACATGTTTTCTGAGCAGCAGCTTATGCATAAAGCTCTGCTGCAAGACACAGAACGTAAAAGTAATAATTAAAATCCTCCTCCCAGAAAAAAAGCCCAGAAAACAATAGAATAGGATTTTGTATGTGCTTGCTGTGAGTCATTCGGAGGGCGCAAGGCACATTTTTATTTCTTTTAATAATCTCTCTGAAACAGATGACATTCATGTTGGACTGATATGGTCTAGCTAGGGGTTAAAGGCTGAAATATTCATTGGATATTGCATATATGCATATATATGAGTGCAGATGAGCAAAGAAGTAAAGAGACAAACAGTCAACCACGGGGCAGTTAGTCAGGCAGTCAGTGTGTGGAAAGAGGAAAGGATTTGTTTTCAATCATCAGAAGAAACTTGACTCCAACAGTTGATGTGGCGACCAACAGTACACACACAAAAATGATGAGAATGTGCAGTGGTGAATTAGTCACATTCAGGGGTGTAGTGAGGAAAATAGTGGAACTAAGTACCCAGGGCCCCAACATGCTGATGCGTTTAGTATACTTTGAAGCAATCATGTTCTTTAAAAAAAACAAACAAGTAAAGTCAGGCTACCAAAAGAGTATAGAAAGACAGGAGCGAGAAACAAAACAACCAGAGGGAAAGCAGCTGCTACATGTAACATGGCTAGCTAGCTAATATTATAATAGCTATCTTGCTGATGAATGAAGCAGCATTGCCTTCAGTTTCAGAACCTTTTTTCTATATCTATGTGGATTGTGTCTTTAAGTTTCTACAGTTTTATTATACTGTATTAGTTTATCAACAGACTGGGTTAACACTAGTTGGAAACTAATCCTGTGTAATTCTGCAAATAAAACATGTCAGTGAAGTCTTATTTGATTGTCGTTTATTATGAAATACAGTCGTACATCAAACCTTTCTCGGTGTAGAAGCCAGAGTTAGATGGCTTTCCACCTTTATCATATGCTCAGGGTATAATGAAGACCTATAAAAAAGTGAAATAATGTTCTATAATGTTCTAAAACCTCATGGTGAAAGCGTCACATAGTGATTACAGTATGTTGAGAGAAGAAGGCTGAAATATGTTGAGATTTCAGATTGTGCAGACTTTCTGAAATACGTTTACACTTCAGTGTGAATTACCCAAATAACCACTTCAGATGAATGTGTTTACTTGCTGATTCAGTCATTAGTACAGGTGTAACAATGGATGTATTAAAAGGGGGAAGCTTCAGTGAGGCCCCTTTTAAGTTAATAAAGATGGCAGGGCCTCTGACTGCTGATTGTAGCACAACATATTCTTTCTGTTCTTTCTGTATATTTTCATCTGATTCATAGTACCATGCCTACAAATGATTCCAGCTGGAGGATCTGCGGTGGAAATGAACCTGTAAGTCTGGAAATGTTGTCTTGGTGCTGTTGGATAAAGGAAGATAAAGGTTGCACTGGAGAGCAATTTGTGCTTTTCAGAGAACTGAATTAAAATGTGGTTTTGGGTGACCTTGCATTCAGGTGAGCGTGAGGCAATACTTAGGCAGCTGATTCTAAATACTGCTCGAGCAGGGTCAGATGAAACTCAACCTAAAGCCTTTCTAAGCTCCAAACTCTCAAATCACCACATCTCAACCAGCAAACCACAGTGCGTGGCCTCTCTGGCTCTTCTTGGCTTATGTAGTTCTGCCACTTTCTTCTGAGCCTTTATGCCTCACACCATTAGCAAGCCACCTCTCTCTCTCTCTCCCCCTTTCTCTCTCTCTCTCTCCCTCTGTTTCCTGCACATGCCAGCAGGATTTCGATACCCTATGTATTATGGATGGGAAAAATAAACAGAATGCGCCAGCCATTTATATGATACACTTGTGAGATCACAGGACAGGAGCGATTAGAGTGGTCAAATAAAGCTTCAGTGGGAGATGGGGGGAAAAAAGGGAAAAACCGAGATAGAGCATAAATCTGCTTCATTTTTTGTGACGCTTTCCTCCACATGTCGTCTTGTAACCAATTACATTAAGACACCACTCCCACTCTTGCTGAGAGTCTATTAAAGTGGGCCTTAATCTAATAGAGGACTTCTGTATGTGTTGTTGTGATAATTATTCCTCACATTGAGGGTGATGGCACCTTCATCAAGCACAGCCTGGCTCCGCAGGACCTCCCTATGCACAAGTAATTTAAAATAGCTGCATATGCAACGTTGTCATGCACTGCAGGGTTATGCTTATGAGAATAATCACTCCCAAGGTTAGGAAGGGACACTTTTCTATTAAATGGTCCCTAACTTTATGCTTCAGGTAGTCCTCTAGATATTTGAAAAAAAAAAAATCTACAGAACAGACACCCTCATGGTCATGTAGGCTAGACGTCATTATGGTCAAGTGGGAAATTAGCAATACTTGCATATTCATAAATTCTGGATTTTTCTGGAGTAGATGTAAATTAACATTAAATGTAAGTGTAAGAATTTTTAAAGAGGTCGTTTTTTTTAATGGAAAAACCATACAAGTCTTAAAACATGTCTATAAAACATTTATGCACTACAATATCTTTATTACGTCATTACATTACATTGGTATGTTACGAAGGTCAGTTCATATTGTATCAGCAGAAATAACTCTTAATTACAATTACATAAATTGCTGTTTGTTTTGTCAAGTTGGGAGGAAAACTACTGTATGAAGAATTTTGTTTTCTCTACTCATGAGGTTACCAATCTCTGGATTTCTGTGGATGTATGTTTCTTATGAAAGCCCCTGAAAATTTATTTTCTCAATCAGCTTCTTACTATGAGTGATGGGGTCCTACATAAACACAGTTTTCTGCCAGTGTTACAACAGTCTTAGTTATTTCACACGACAGAAATCTGTATTATTATTTTGTTCTCACTGGTTTGAAGTGAGCAGGATTCAGTTGGAAATAGGGGATGTCACTATTTCTGTGCACCAATCAGGATTTAGCAATATTCAAATCAAAATGTGATGACACTGATGGGGTCGTAGCTTATGCTACCAGCACCGTCAATCACATCTGATCAAACCACACCCACACAGCCCTGATGAAGCAGATTAGCTGAGTTTTTGCATGTTCAACATTTAATAAAGAGTAGCTAAGGATGTTCTTTTAACTTTGATTTTAACATTGCTTATTTAGCCATTAATATTTAAAGGTGCTATATATGAGATTTTGAACATTAATATAGCAGAAAACAACTATTTGCTATGTTAATATATAGTGGAGTAATGGCATCCTGAGTGTGTGTTGTACTCCGAGTTTTTCTGTTCTATGTTTTGGTAGTCGGTCCAGCCGCGCTTGCATGGGAGTCCCTCCCTGTGAAACTGTTTATAAAGAGACTGCGTTTATAAAGAGACTAAGAGACTGACCTCCCACACAGCATTGTAAAAGCAAGATGGCAGAGTGCAGTTCGAAGTGTTCAGCTGAAGGCATTCACATTCAATTGAAACCATCAAACTTTAGCTAGCAAGTTAATAATTACATGTATGAGGGTGTGTGGCTGTGTGTTTGCGTTCAGTTCAGCCTCTGACTGAACTCAGCATTTACCAGAGACTTTCTTTCTGTTATTTCCCTCCAGTTTCTCTTATTTTTCCCCTCTCCTCTCTGTAGTAAGTACACTCCAGTCAGCAGTCAGCATGGACGAAAAGAGACATTATTACATACATTATAACACTGACAGTGGAGGTCAGCACCTCCAAGGCTTGCTGCTGCAGACAGGTTGAGAAGCGAGCGATAAATCCACTTTTTAATCCCAAAAGTTAAAAAAATTAACTCTGAGCTTTCCTCCCATCAGTAAACAGCTTGGGATCAGAGCAGAATTCAGTGTGATTCCGGATGTTTCTTCCTCCGGCTCTCTCCTCCAGAACTCGCCGGTGCTCAGCAGCTCTGTCCCTCCGCTCCACCCGGTCTTCCCCACACGACACAATACACGCAAATTTGACTATTCAATATTCAAAGTTGAATAAAAACTATTACTATTTATATATAGACTATTTATACACGGTTTTGGTGAGTTTTATTTTACTTCTGTCGAGTTTAACTGAAATGTGTTTTACAATGAAATGCAAGGTAAAATCAGTGTTTTTGTCAATAGATTCTGGTGGCTTTGAGGAGAGCAATATAATGGCTGTTTCTGGTTGGAGGGGAGGTGTGGCCAACACGACCCATTTCTTTTGGTCTGAGATGCAGGGTGATCTAGTTCGACATCTAGTGGTAGCAATATCGTATATAGAACCATTAAGGCTATAGAGAAAGATTTGAAACCAAGTTTTTAGGGATTTTTATATTCCTTTTCCTACTACTAATACTTAGTTGAAGATTTTGGCAGGTCAAACAGTGGTGGTAAGTAACTACAGTAAGAACATTAACTCAAGTACTGTACTTAAGTACAAAGATTGAAGAAAAGTCCAGTGTAGCAGAGCTCAACCTCGGCCAGCTACAACAGTAAAAGACTGCTTGTGTATTGATGCATCAGTATTAACAATCTAACAATGTCATACATACGATTATATGTTACTCACAGGGGTTATTTTTATGCAGGAGTACTTTTACTTTTGATACTTTAAGAACATTTTGCTGATAACACTTGTACTTTTACTAAATAAGATTTTAAATGCAAGATGTTTACATTGTGATATTGGTACATTTACTTAAGTAAAGGACCTGAGTACTTACCTTACACTGTGGCGAGCAGCGAATGTAATGACAATTCAACATCTCTGAGTCTCAGCAGTTCATTTGAATTGCCTGCATGCTGTATTGCAAGTTTCACCCTGCAACAGCAAAACATCTGTGTGAATATTTTATAGAAACAATTTGTAGTGACACATCCCAAGTAAAAACTGCTGAAAACTCCATGAATTACATGGCACGCCTATATGGGAAGCACACAAAACTGCCTTTCATAACATGCTCAAAAGTTCATAATATCAAAGGGCACTGGCTGATGATAAGCTATCCAGGAAATTTGAAGGCCTGCAGAGAAAATTACACACATCCAAACAGCAATATCTTGGCCAAAATGAAAGTGATAAGTGTGTAACTTAGGTGGAAGTAAAGCTATGAATATATCAGCGTGCTAGGGTGCAATGTTTCTGATTGTCCAAGTGGATACAAAGCTCATGCTTTTGACATTATTGATATGAATAGAAAAAGACGTGTGACCTCTTTTTACCAAATATGGCTACAGTGTGATGGATCAGACAAGCTTAAGACAAAACAACAATCAGTAAGACATCACTGCTGCTGGCAATCCTACCCTCTATGTCTGCTGCTCTTCTGTATCTCAGTAGACACTTCATCTGGTATCGCAGGCTGTGTTGTCGTTGTACTGTTTTGCTGAAAAGGAAATTCAACTGCTGGTGCACCCTGAGTATCAGATAGGAGACACACAGTGTTAAAATAACCTAAAAAATACAAAATGTTCCAGTGTTGTGTTTTTTTTTACTTGTTTGTCTTTCATACAGTAAGTGAAAACACATCCAGGATCCAGGATCAGGATCACGGTCCACAATGCTGCACAAAACCGTTCTGTTTGGCACAGACACTGAGCCCATTTTTTTACAAGCACCAGCTGCAGTGTTTCCTGTCAGCTGCATGACAAATAACACTCAGGGGTCCTCAAACGCACCAACTTTCCAAAGTTGGATAAAGATGAATTCAAGTTCTCATTTATGCATAATTCATTATCATTATTCTTTCTATCCTGTCAGTCGGCAATGTGTTTGAGTTCAAGGGCAAAGATGAAATGATAGTACAAAGGGGTTGGATAACTCACAGTGGTAAAATGGCATTATATCTCTTCCTTAATGTTTAATCAACGCTGTCACTGAGGCCACACATGGCTCAGTCAGACTACTCAATTTCAATGACTCCTGAGGGTCTGTGTGTGTGTGTGTGTGTGTGTTGTGTCAGTGTGTTGTGTCAGTGTGCATGATTGTGTATGTGACCAGCTTAGAAGCTAACATTCTTTCTGAAATGTCCTAGAAACTTTCTCTGCCGTCAGTGTATTTTTGGTGCAGAATAAGAGCTGAAAATCACCAATTAAAATGTCAATGCTAAAACCAGCAGTCAGGACAATGACAGACTTTCATCACGCTGATGCAATGTGTTCCACATACATATTTCATAATTGCTTTACCAGTTTAATTAATGAATTCTCTCCTTTCATCAAAAGTAGCTGCGACCAAACCTGGTGATCTCATTCATATGCCCGGCCGATTTGAGGAAAAAACTGGACCAGTGAAATGTTAATTATTACAACTAGCTGAAAATACCGTATCCTTTTTTTTATTAACTGCTGGCCACTGTCAGTGACTTTTAATTATGTGCAATAGAGGCTGACACAAACTTAAAGAATAGTGTCATGGTTTTTCAACATAAACCTTTTAAAAATGTTGTTTACAATCATTTATCATCATCCATAGTACAAACTCAGTGACAGCTTTAGCTTTGAGAATTTACCACCCTCACAATCCAATAAGAGAAGTGTTAAAGTCTTAAAAAACATTAAAACATCTCCTTTTCAAAAATGGGAAGCTCACAATGTAAAATTCAGACAGATTTTTTAAACCATGCATGCTGTCTGTCAGATTCTTTGACTTTATTTTGCACAATTGTCACTGGTGAGGCCATGAGAAATAATACAAACAATCATAATAGAAAGCTCCCTGACCTGCTGAATTATGGTAGAACTTCCTGACCTTTTGGTACAACAGAATCTTTAAAAAAGGAAAATGGAAAGCTGCACACTAATAACTCTGATGCATTCATGTCAATCCATGTCTAGAAGCTTGGCTAACAAGCTTGCTAATGGTAAGTTAGCAAACTTACCACAAAGGCTCGACAGCATACGCTCACCTGTTGTCCAAAAAGTAGTGAAGTCCATCTACTGACAGATAGTGTTCTATATTCTGACTCTGCAGGTACTCTGCACACATATGCACACTGCACACAGTACATCACTCTATACAACACCCTATAATTTTTTTCAGGAGACACTGAAATGCATCTATTTGCATAATAATGCACAATAAGAAGACAAGTCTGTGCAGTTAAGCTGCAACTAAATAATAAAATATGCTGGTATTATTATTCCCTTTTGCCTCTATTTCTGTTTACTTAATCTCAGTAAATAAACTCTTAGTGATATTTATTTTCCCGTTAGATGTGCACAGTAATATCTCTACAGCTATGATGATATTTTCATTGTTTAGCCACTCTAATCAATATTTTATATTAACAACTTAATAGTGAAATGTGAAACGTGTAGCTTGTGGTGTAGCTCTCCTCAACTGTGAGAGTTTTCAGCTCTTTCTGCTCTTTGTTTTGGTTTTACAGCGCACTACTTTACTGTTTTGGTTCACTCTCACTGCTCTCTGCAACCTTGTTTCCAGCAGCTTTAAGCAAAGGCTCTGATAAACCCACTGTACGCTACCTGCCCAGCACTGAACAGCTGACAGACAAAGTTTGTCACTAGCTGTTGAACATGTTGGAGCATTTAGTAGCTAAAGAGCCAGATATTTCCCTCAGGAGTTGTTGGAGAGCAAAACCGAAATAAAAGCAGAGGGAATATTGGACTTACAGCCATCATGTCGCTTGAAACACAACTCCAAATAAGTGTTGATGTTGCTCTGTGTCTGCTGGATGTGTAAATAGGCAATTGTGCAACATATCAACTTTACAAGGTGGTAATATATCAATGTTGTGTTTACAGCTTGTCGCACTGCCCCCAAGTGGCCAAAAAATCACGTCAAGCAGGTTTAAGAATCATTCATTGATGTAAGTAGATTACAATAAAAGTGTTTTTGCTGATTAAATGTATAGTACCTAAAAATGGTTATCAATGAGAAGTCACATGAAAGGTCTTTGTCTGATTTTGCAGGCAGAAGTGTAAGTATACAGTAATATCATGCAATATTACAACCAAAACTGTAGTGTGCCACCTGATCTACGTGGACACAACCTCAACAGTGCCACTCAGTGAGTGGGTTGGTTTGGTGCTATGAAATAACCAAACAGGTTCCAGCCACAAACTTTTGTCAGATTTGCATCTGAAGAAAATGGAATTGGGACTGTGTTTGCGCGCCCATTAAGTGACACAAATTAGACATTTCTTTTGCATTTCTTATTCTCAAAATTGAAGTCTTAAATGACTGCCCAAATAATGAGAAACTTCAACTGAAGAGTAAGTTAATAAGAATCTTTTCCTTTACTTGTGACACAATGTAAATGACAGACACATTAATTATTTTTAATTATTGCAGAGAAACAATAAGGTTCTTTTTTTACAGTTGACTAATTCCTCTTTAATTATCAAACTGACACTACAAAGTGTATTGAAAATGTTATATATTGAGTCAGCTAGATATCATAAAAATGTTGGTATAGCTCCAATTAATGATTTTCTTTATCTTTGATGTTGAAGTCAATCTATCCTTCACATTATTTTGTAATTATGAACACTTCAGTATATGTCTCTAGTGAATAAAGCCTGTCCAGGCTTATCTGGATGCCCAATGTCCCTCTGTTGCAGACTTTTAAGAGTTCCAAATGGGAAGTCATTAGGTTTGACGAGAAAATATCACTATCATTTCCCTTTCAAAGCAGTCACTTGAACGCAAAACAAACAAGCCAAGGCGTCACAATATGCCTTGGCTTGTTTGTTCTCTTCCCATGATGCCTTGTATTATACACAGCATCAGGGGAAGAGAAGATTATGTTCTCTTGACAAGTCTTATTTAGATGTGTGTGCTGGAACACATTTGGCTCTTTATTTACGCTCTCTCAAGACATTAGAAACACTTAGCCCAGAGTGCCTGCCATCCATGAGAGGCATGTTTTAAAGTTCCACGCTGGAAGTGGGTCCAATTTTCATTTCAAATTACAGGATTGCCAATATGGGGATACACATGTAAACAACATTACCTTTTTTTTTTTTTTAAGTGCATTTGACCATTAATTCCACATCATATCCCCATCGTATATATTATAAGATGTTAGATTTACGAGAGGCATCGTGCATGAAACTCTCCCACGCTCTTCGAAGGGGAGGGAGGAGGGGGAGGCGGGATGGGTTTGTACCAGTCGGATCCCATATTGCTTCTGTTTAATGCCATGTAAAGTACATCCATCTGAGTGGAAGCAAATAATCTACAACTACAAGAAGCGCCGCTGGCAGCAGACCACTCTCCTGGTAACAGATAGCGCTGGGGTGTTCAATCAGCAGTCAGGAGTGTAACAAGAGTGAAATCCTTTCCTGTGGTGTCTAATAGCATAAGTCCTTCCATCACCAACATGGGAGGGAGACAGGGGCAAAGGTGATTCCGCCTCCTGTGATATCAGAACCACGGCGACAGATCTTCGGCAGATGTGTGTGCAGAATACAAAAATAGCCTGGATTTAATGATTGTGGCACGCTTCCAAAAATGTGTCCCTCTCTGTGTCTATGAACTGTGAAAGTTATCTGACTGGGGGAGAGGCACTCTCTCATGCACCCCCAGTCAATTTGTGTCTTGAGTCAGGGCCTTTACAGATCAAGCTGTTTGATCTGGCTCCATTGGTAGTGTCGTCTGTTCCTGTGCTTGGCTGCCGAGTCCGTGAGCAGCTCTGGCCTATTGACCGAGGCAGCTGTGTTGCCCGCACCAGCCCATGCTGCAGCATTTCTGTTCAGTTCATCTCAGAGTTTGGAGGGAAAAAAAAGCTTAAGTTCTGGAAATAAGAACATGTCAACATTGATTCATGTCAAAAAAACGATTGTATCCTTGTCCCTGATGAGTGTGTGTGTTTGTGAGACAGTGAGTGTGCGTTTCTATCTGTGTGTGTGTGTGTGTGTGTGTGTGTGTGTGTGTGTGTGTGTGTGTGTGTGTTAGCTCTTGCTTAAATTGTCCCTTTGGTTGATGTTTTACCACCGGTTTTATACTACAAAAGCCAAGCACTGCACTGTATCACTTGAGCTAAAACTCACTGTAAATCTTGTAGCTATGAACATAAATACTTTTCTATACACATAAAACATAAGACACAAAAAAATTTGCACAATGATAATCAAAAACTGAATATTTGACCTCAGATTAACAACATGAAGTAGCGGTGAAAAGTAACTAAGTACATTTACAACTGTACTGCACTTAAGTACAGTTTTGAGGTACTTGTACTTTACTTGAGTAGTTCCATTTGATGCTACTTTCTACTTCTACTCCACTACATTTCAGAGGGAAATGTATTTTTTACTCCTGTACATTTATTTGGCAGAAAGGAACTCAGTTGCTGGTTTATTTGTTCCACCTAACCAAAACTAATGCAGGTTAAGGTCTTCACTCCCTTCAGCAAAAAGAAAAAATACCAAACCTGCCCCCTTTCCTGAACCCCCCTCACCCCTAATCATTTTTGTACAGTCCCTTAGAGGAGCAGACTAAATTTAGAATTGAAGGAAATTAAATTTCTGAGAATGCTGCTTTTCCAAATTGAGGGATATCTTGATGTACTGTTATAGCAAGCCAACAAAGTGTTGACAGCAGATTGAAAATTTGACAGAGGCATGTTTGATAAGGGATAATAAGAGATTTCAGTGAAATGTGGTGGGATCAATATGAATGACACTATTTAAACATTAAAATAAATAAGTTAAAAAAAAGTTAAATATTCAAACAAGAAACCGGAAGCAATCTGAGACGAGAAAGATGAATTAATCTGTTCAAATGAGAAAAAAAAGCCTTAACACGTAACAGCAAATTCCACAAAAACCTTCAACACAGTTCAGATTAGACGCGGACTTGAACTGAAGATAATAGGTTATGCCAATCATGATCCATAATGGTGAAACAAACAGTACAATGATTACAGTAGGTGTCATTATAGTGTAATTATGTCATCTGCCTTGTATTATTTCAATTTAGCACTACAGTGAGAGAGTGTTGCTTTCAGGTTGCTAATTTCTTTTGTAACAATATAGTGTTCTATATTGTACTAGAAAATGCACACTGTCAAGACGACAAGTGGTGATGAACGCAAGTAATTGTCTTTCTTTACAAGTAGCATTCCCACCATAAGGACCAAGTGAAATGAGCTCCAGAAGGGTTGAAGCTATTTTGATGTTGCAGAGAAAAGAGAGAAAGAAATGACAGATGGAGAGGAAGGGAGGCAGAGAGAAGGGAAAGAATTTGTGTTTGTATATAATTTTGTGTTTGTGGGATGCATCATAGGAGGCCTTGGCATACATTGAACTTAACATGAATGCCAGATGATCAAAAGGATGAATGCTAAAGAGAATGCTACTGTGCTTTTAATACACCCTTTGAACATTCACAGCATTTTCAGTAAATTAACATCTTCTTTGGTCGGCCTGTGCCTTGAATCAGCAGACAACGACCTGACAAGTATGTTGTGATACTATTCATTGATTTGTACAAAAGATCTTGGAGACTCAGAAGTGAGAAAAATCAAGGCAGTCAAAACAGGAAACAGCTATTGTCACGTCCCGTAAACGTTGTCTGGTTTCCTGTTTTATTATTAAGTCTGGTCTCTTTTGTTTCCATTGTGTTCCTGCCCTCGTGTCTCCCCTTGTCTTGATTGTCTGTTGATTGGCCTCACCTGCTTACTTTTGCACACCTGCCCCTGATTCCCTCATCAGTCTCTTCCCTATGTATACCGGTCCTTTTCCTTTGTGCCTTGTTGGTTCATTGTTCAGTGTTGTGTGTACTGTTTTGGATGTGTTCATTGTTCTGTGCTTAGTTTCATGTTTCCATGTTGGATGTATGCCTTTTGTTCACTGCCAAGCTTTCAAGTCTTTTCTTCAAGCCCTGCTTTTGCATTCTTGTGCTCCTGCTGTTCCCCAAACCTGGACTCACCTGTTTTGTTTGTAGCTTGCTTGCTCGCCGGCCTGCCTATACCTACAAGTAAGGTCTAATAAATCTTTGAACGGCTTCCGTCTCCGTGCCTGTCTGCATTTGGGCCCTTCTCCTGAATATGCCTCGTGACAGCTATCCTCTGGCTACTTTTGAAAGTCACTTTTTGGAAAACCTATTCCACGTGTACATAAAACATGGAGAGAAACCAAGCCCACAGTCATTCCCTAACCCTAACCAAGGGGTTATTGTTGTAACCATGACAACAAAGGTCTCAAACCATCTTTCCCTAACCCTAACCAAGTCGTTTTTGTGCCCAAACCAAACCTTAACTCAAGAGGTATAAGATCAGAATACAAATGGGTCATTCTGGAGGGCATGGACCAACAACGTATTTTATTGCATAACTTGGGGGACTTGACATAAAAGGTCAGTTCATCCAAATTACAAAAACAAACGAAAAACATACTTTATAGGTTTAGACTAATGTATCCACTGAGACAATACATTTGTCGATATTGCAGATGTATCTGTATCAGCACATATCTCAGCAGATATGGAGATATGGAGTGGATATGTTTGAGATAAGTTTATTTTATGTCCCACTCACTACATATCTTGGTCACAGTTATTTACTAACCAAATTTATGGGATCCCTATCAGAAATGTTTGTTAATGTTATGTGTTAATGTGTAAATTCATATTGGACATAGTTGGGGTTTTATTGTTGGTTTGTGGTTGTGGAGAAGCAAAACTACAATTCATTAATTCTACAACTCTCTCTTTGCAGAAAGTATCTCTGTTACTTTGGACAGTTCATATGGATTATTTTTTCAGTATTTTTTTTATGCTGTTCACAGAGAGGTTTGTGGAGTAAACAGGACTTCTGGAAAAAGACATGTTTGTGTGAGCAACTTAACAGCAGCAGAAATCTTGTTTTTGCTGACCCCCTGTTAAACTTCTCACCTTGCTGCAGTGATGTAAAGTGTACTCCAGAGTGTGTCAGTACACTGTGACATCACAGCTGGGTGTGGTTACAGGTGCAACACACAAACAACATTTGGGTGCCCCTATGTACACTGAAACAGGTTTTGCTTGCTGTAATCATTCCTTCTGTTCATATTGACCGTAAAGAGATCCCTTCCATCCTGTGTAAAAATACATTCTCAAGTTTATCTGAAGTTATGAGGCTTCAGCAGTCTGAGTTAATCAAATCAAGAGAGTATCTTTTTTTAAAACCAAATTCCCACTTTGTGTTACCATCCCTCAGCAAGGAAACACTGTCTAAAAAGACTGTAACTTTGGAAGACACTCACTTGATTTGACTAACTCAGACTGCTGAAGCCTCTTAATAACTTCAGATAAACTTTGGCGCAAAAAAACAGTTTCAGTGTTCATGTGGCCGCCTGTTAATTGTTTTTAGAAATATGAACCTATCCTTTAAGTTAGGATTCAAGGATTTATATTTGTCACATGCACACCACAGTATGTAGTGAAATCTAAAGTGACAAGCATCACAATACTGTGCAAAAGGCAACAATACCAATGTGCAATAAATAAATAAAATTGCATTCACCTCAACAGGGATTGCAGCAAAAATCTCAGAGATGGAAATCTTGAATAAGGTAAATAAAACCAAAACTATCTGCATAGACACAACTAGAGGTAAGTGAAAAAGTATGATTTTGTTTGATTTGCATGAACCGACCACTTAATATGAATTAACCATGTACCCAAGGTAATGAAGTCTTAAGGGAATTCAAAGTCATTATTCATGATATCAGTCTCTAAGTATAGTAGCTTATTTGTGGGAGTGTATGTGCTATCTAACGCGCACAGCTGCCTCAACTCTCCGTATTTGAAACAGCCAAATCATGCTGGGTGAAATAAGCCTACAGTAGGCTACAGCAGGAGTAGATATGACGAGAATGAAATTGTATAAGAAATAGAAGCAATACTCATCTGCCCAGAGATTGCAGGGCAGACTGACATTTTGATTTCTTTCCTGCAAGTTTGATGTTAATGATTTGGCTTTGGATGGGGGACCTTCATAGAGTCTGAGCCATATGAGTGCAATTTCCGTCCTGGGGATGAAAGCGCATCGATTGCCCTCTGATGGTTTTTATGGGGGGCTGCTTTCATCCAGACTGAGACATTATTGAGCTACGTTCACCATTAATGCAGGGCTGATTCTGTGTAACTATATCAACAGGAGTCCAGCAAATATTCAATATGCTATACTTGTATGATGTAGCTGCTATACTACTGCATAAGTACCTCATTGTTTTTGAGTGAATATGCAAATGTCAAAGTGAAGTGGGATAATTTCATTTTCTCACAATGGAGCAAAACCCTCATATGATCCAGTGAATAAAGACTACAGGAAGTAAGCACGGCAGCCACCCATGGTAGGCATAAAAATGAGCTTTTTATTCTCTGTAATTGATTAACATTGCAATTAGACTTTTCAATCGGCAAAACCTTCTGCATTCACATTAGGGAATTTTATCCCTGCTGGTGTACAGTGGGGAGGATGCTGTTGGAAGCCTTTCTGCCTTTATGAATCCCTCTCCCAGTGTCTGGTTGGATTAAGGAATCATCCACAGCTGCCTCTACTGCACTGATGGGGTTTATGCTCGGGTTAAACGCTGAAATGTGCTCAACTGATCCTCTCATAGTCCAAACCTTACTGAATTGACTTACAAAGACACGGAGGAATGCAACTGTCCAAATGAATACGTCTAGACAAAAGCTACTTATGAAGACATAATGCACATGCAAACAAGCTGCCTGTATTTTGTTTGTGTTGTTACAGCAGCTACCAAACAGATTAAGGAGTTATTTACATCTAAAATATGCATTTTACGTTTAAAAAAACTGTTCAGATGTTACACAAACATGTATTTTCCATTCATTTTTGATGTAGTCTGTATATTAGTTATACTCCAGGGAGCATGCTTCACCTCTAATATGATTTTGGCATGTTATAGTTCAATGTACCTCATTAAAAGTATCACATATCTGTTCAACAAATACAGTAAAATAAGACTCACAAGGGAATTATGACTTTTATACAGTTGTTACTGAGCTGTGTGTGCTTTCATGAGTTGTCTTCATCAAAGATTACATTCATGATGACAGGACAAAGATGGTAAAAATGTTTCCCTGGTTAACTCTTAGTAGTCTGTGCAAGAAGCCATTAATAACACATGGCTAAATGTACGTTTCTGCATCTGAAAGCATGAGCAAACATCCAATACATTTAATCAATGTCGCTGCATGGCTGAAGTGAACGGTTGAGTAATCACTGATGTTCTTAATAACCTTTCATTTGTCTCTTTAAGATGAAAATTCCCAGTAGACTGCAATCTAAAGGAACACCTTGTGATATTTAGTACCCAACACAAGACTGCAGAGTCTGCATATTTGCCTGGAGGGGAGGCATTGACCTCTGCTCTTTTTACTTAATTTACTGTCAAAATATAAATATGTAACATAGAGGACTCACCTTTGCACTCTAAATAAGCACAGCATGGGGTGCACTAAAGGGCAGGGGTGATTTTAGAAGTCAGATGTGTTTGCATGACTGTGGTATAAACATAAAGCCATCTGCATGTCAAGAGGTCCAATTAAGTGCTCCATTACAATATGTGGCTATATGCAAAACAGGCACAGCTCATTCAGAAAGTATGACTTTTTCCTAAATAATGACCAGGAATCAGAAGTCAACTCTGCCCACAAACAATGCAGCACATTGTCCCCAATGCAGTTTCCCCTTGTTGATCAGAGATCTGCTTATCCCCTCTCTCCTGCACCTAATAGTCTGGAGTTAAGGAAGCACGACTGATTGTTGGTTCAACCTGAACAACATGTTACACAAAAGCCAGCACACCCACAGGACACTTGCATCTCATCCAATCCAATTTGCAGTTTTGTTCTTTTGCCTGCTCACTCCTCTCTTTTTGTTTCTCTTTTTCTCTCTCAACTAAGACCCACAATCCCTTCAGATCTCAAGAGGCTTAATCAGTGTCTGTGTCAGACTACTTCATGGCAGCCTTTGGCCACAGCGGATATTATCCATCTTTTCCTTCTAACAAATCTGTCAATCCACTCAACGGGAAATGAAACTTCTCCTTTTGCAGACAAGCAAACTGTTTGTCTGCAGCAACACACTGGCAAAAACAAAATAAGAAAGCAGAGCAACATGAATTCAACATTAAATACATGACGAGGATAGCTCAAGAGGTGATGTGAAAGTGGCACAGTCTCCACGAAAAGGAATATCTGGAATAAAATATTGGTTTCAAATCCACAATGTATGCAAAGGGGTAACCAACCAAGGGAAAGCTTGCTTTGATTTGACTCAATTTGCATAAACCCTCCCAACTATGCTTTTAATAAGTGATCTTCACCCAGGGAGTTGCCGGTGCATAGCAGATTAGCATATTCCAGACTACATAACCACCGGTTGGTTTAGAAAAAAAAGAGAGAGAGAAAGAAAAAAGAGAGGAAAAAAAGTGGTACGAGGGCAAATTGGAGGAATAGCAGGGGAGAATGAGGGGAAAATGTAGCAAACAGGCCTGTTTGTTTTGAATTTCATTTTCAGTAACACAGCAACAAACAGCTACTGCCAGAGAAATAACCACCCCTCATGACTCCCCTGCTAATTTGGTAATGGCTGGGTTGTTTCATAGTGCCCCCTAGTGGTTTAAAAGAGCCTATTTCTGTGATGCTGGAGGAATTGGTTGCTCAGAAAAGACAAATGTATGCAACAGCAGAATATGACCAGCAGAGACTATTAGCTGCGGAGGGCAGGACATGACTGAGGAGGGGGATGTGAGGAAAACATTCTGCCAAGATGCAACCTGACCTGAGAGCAATTCTCTGTAGTCTTTAAAACATGTTACAAATGCTGCAATGTTTGAATAATATACTGAAACACTCTGTTGCATGTATGATGTATGAGGGATATGTCTAAAGAGGACCTTTGAGGCAGGAGTCTCCTACGTGATCATTTCTTTACACACTAGAGGGGGCTAGATCATTGGGAGGAAGTCATACTAAACACAAGCTGATTATGATAAAGTGCTCTGGTCATGTATTTCACCACATTTTAAATCTATAGTAAGACTCTTTCTCTCTCTCTCTCTCTCTCTTTGTAATTTTTCTTGGTCACACATAACAGATAAACAGCTACATCAGTGTCAGCTGAATCAGATCTTACCAGTTGGGTCAGGTTAATCCCCTTCCCAACATATTACCCTTGAGAAATGAACTGACTTTGACTGGAGGATGAAATAATGACAAAACAAAAGATATAGCGCAGTGGGTCCACACTTCAGTGCCCGGGATAAGCTGGAAAGCCAGTTCATTTGCTGCAACTTTAATTTGCATGTATTTCAAAAGACAGAAACTAATTGGTATTAGATAGTTGTGTGTTGATAAAGGAGAACTGTCAGAATATTGGCAGGGATGGGAACACAGGGTCCACTGCTTAATTGCCTTCCAGAGGGAGCAAAATCTCATTAATTGACAGAGCAAAATTTTAGTAAATCCACCTTAAAAAAAACACATCATTTTCAGATTTTTAATACATATTTTACAAAAGATTCAAAGCGAAGATTCAATTTCAGCATGAGAAACTGTAATCATGCTTATTGTGATGTGTTTACTAATCTCACATCATTATGTGTCGCAGTTTATGTCACAGATGTGAGTCCTCTGTGCCTGCAAACACACACACTCACACATACGCTCACACTAGTCATGAATTATTCTATACCCATACTCTCAGCAATATCTTATCCCTAAAGTGACTGTTTAATGCCAGCAATATCACAGCTGCGACAGTTTTCAGTTGCATAAAGAATATTGCTCACAGATTTTAAACACTGTCCTTCTTAAATGTAAAACATCATTTTCATTTTCGCTGAGGTTTGTGTTTTTTAATATAAATGTTCAGGTGTCACTTGATTGTCCAACATCCCATACACTAAAATGAAATGAAATGCATCACTATTTGTTTTTCTTTTTTTCTCCAGTAGAAGCAAAAAATAACAGCTCTTATGTGTTTGGCCTTGAAGACAACTGTGAGTGTTTGCAAAAATAAAAACGGGTGAATATTTAAAGCATCATGCCAGTAAAAAAAAAAAAAAAAAGCAGAGAATGAAAATTTTGTCTCTCAAGGTTTCCATGTACTGCATGTACTGTATGGTTTTAGTCAGCAGTTTACTGCGAGCTTCCAAGGTCACCGGGCCAATTCTGACCAGTTTCCTTGACAACAGAGTGCAACATCTCAGCCATTTTCTTATCTGTATCCTTGGTGATTAAGCCTAACTCCTAATCATTAGTGTGATTGATGTGGAACAAGATAAAAAAAAAAAAAACATGGCTAAAAATTGGTCCCATTTGCTTGCAGCCTGAAAGACAATATTGTGCCCCCTTTTTTTTCCATTGACCTTCACTGTGCCTGCTTTGGGGCTGCATCCTGGATCCTCAAACAGATGCCTGTTGTTGATTTTGATTTATTTACCCCTCCTCCATCCGCATGCTCGAGAAGTGTCTACGAGGCCTGTGCTGGGGGGAGTGTGCGTGGGTTTGCATGTGTGGAGATGATGTCAGCTTTACAGTGTGAGTAAAAACAGATGTGCTGAAGACAGACTGTGTCATGAGTACCGACACAGTCAAGAGAAACACTGTGCTGCACAAAAGACTACTCAGTTTGCATTTAGACACCAACTCTTTAAATTATCACTTCATTCATAATGTGGGTTTTAGCCATTCAATAGTCATTCAATGGTGGTGTCAAATTACTATAAAATCATGCACATTATCTTTGCTTTTTCAATTAACTTCCAGAAGGATATCATTATCTCTGATGTCCATAAATCAGGTTAGAAATCATAGAAAAAAGGAGCTCAAGAACTTGCCTGAGAATCATCACGTTTTTAAGTTTTCTTCAATATCAAAGTCATTCAGTGATAGTTGTGTGTGCATCCCTGGATACAATGCAAACAGGGACTGTTAATAATTATTCTGCATATTTTTTAAAATGTAAACAAATATGGGCTAAAAAAAAAAAAACGGGTTTGTACTCACTGACTCCATGGCAAAATTATACTCCCTGTTTATAAGGAGGGTGGGGTGGGGGGGCCTACAGTGTCAGACTTTGAAAACCCCTGGCCTATCGTAGGTTAATGTCTATCTCAGGTGGGATGGGGGAGCTTGAGCAAGGGTCGTGACCTTCCTGTTTTGTTGTTTTCATATTTGTATGATTCTTCTGGGCACAGAGCCTGTTGTTATCAAGAGTTATCAGATGACACTCAGATGCTCTGCAATATAGAAGAGCCTTATTAGTGAAAGCCAAACAACCCACACTGGCATTCATATTTCACCCAGCTTTTGACCTGTCTTGTACAGAGACGGGTATTGATCTGCAAAGCCCACCCTGATAGCAAAATCCTAATGACTGGCTGAAGTACAGCAGTATGAAGAGGACATTTGGAAAAATGTAACCGAGGTCACAGGAGACTTCTTATGAGGTTAATCTTTTGCACTGCTGTCATTTTTGGATAAAGACCAGATGTGAGTGAACATACACATATTACTGGTTTACTGGCAGGCTGAATTTCCGACAAATTTCCAAGCAAATAGATTGCACTAAGATGCAAAAAAAGAGACCACTGGCATATGTTCACGAGCAAGCAGACGCACACACGTTGCACACACTCATGAAAGCTATCATGGTGAATGACAGCTTATACATTAGGTGTCTTTGAATGGAGGCCACGGAGTGACAGCGCGTAACTCCCAATGCTCAGCCAAGTATAAAGAGATTTGATGGAGCATCTGTTTGGAGAGCACAGAAACAACAGGCGGAACAAGAGTGGAAATCTGGACCAGACAGTCTGCACATTGTCATGCAGCTTCAAATTATAATCCGTAATAGACACAACAATGGAAAATCACGTTTACACAAACAGAAGACTTATAGAATTAAAATCAACACATCATGGGATATGAATGTTTCCTTAATACATCTTATATTATTAACTAACACTGAAATGATTTGCAACAGCTGTTACGAACGTGTAGCTCCAGAGTGTGTTTATGTCTGTGCACCGCAAAGGGAGGAAGAGGAAGGTAAAGAAATGTGAACTCATTTGTTTCTAGAGGAGCAGAGCTGTCATTCAGTTATAACATGGCCTTCACCCTTGTTGTCAACTTAATATGATTGTGAGTCACAGCCAATGACAGAGCATCTGTTTGTGACACAGAGGAATCAATACTCTGGAGTGAAGCGTTGTTTATCTTGTTACCGAGTCCAACTGACTTTGAAAATAAAAGCACTGGTTCATCCTGAATGTGGGGAAAAAGGGTAATGATACAAAGGAGAACTCATGAATGTTAACTCCATCTTATATTATGTGCTGATATTAAATGTTTTGGCATCCTGTCAAAATTTGCTTATAATTTGCATTATTCAGAAATGATTTCAGATAGTGTGTTTATGATTTTGGACATCTTAGTCTAGATTTAGTAAATAAATGTGAAAGATGTCTTTGTCAAAGTGATAAAAAGCATTTAAAATCATTCAAACTCGTGATATCATCAATACCTTTACAGGCAATGTGGAAATCTTTCTTCTGCAGTGTATGAGAGAATCATTTTGAGGACACTATGAGAGGAGCGGGGGTGTCTTTCCAGGGATGCTGACATATTTTCTGGACCAGAACTGCAGACAAATGTACATTTTCAGTGTATATCCTCGATGACAACAATAAATGTTCTGAGCTCATAAAGTTAGTTTCCAGTTCATTATCCAGGTGTGTTTGCCAGTAAGTTCCAGAAAGTGTTTTGAAAGAAATTTAAAGTTTGTATACTAGAAGCCTTGTAAACCTGTCTGAGAGATGACATGGTTGTGCTCCTTGCTCCATTAGCCTCTCCTTCACGGCTCTCCTTCCCCACTCTGTCTTGCAGTGATTTATGTAGGAGCGGAAAGATTGCAGTGTTGCAGTTTGTGTCCTCTGCACATGTCACTCGAGTAGTCCAAGTATTTAAGCAGTTGGTAAAATAAGACGCTAATGCCTGCTCTTTAAAAAAGCTGAGTTCTGTGCAGTTGTCAGTCTATTTAGTTATGATATACGTAGGCCTTCCATCATTGGATCAATGTCAAAGTTTCATTCTTGATAGGTAGTGCAGTGTACATGTGTGAGTGGTGCAAAACACCCTTGTCTCCCCACAAATGCCTGCCCACAAACATGATTTCATCCTCAATGTTAAATTAAATGTTTGAAGATGTTCAAAACTGTTACACAGTGCACAATTTACTTTTCTGACTTTTCTTACCCCTGATCAAAATGGCCCCTAACTGATATCTGATGGAAACTTTGTTATTAACATTATGCCATTATCCTAAAAATGGCATACAGGAGTTTGATTTTGAGTCCTTGATTTTGGCATATTTACATATTGATCAAATTGCTGATATATGTGAAGCCAGATATGTTGGATGCATTAAGACAGCCCTCAATATACTGTATATATATAATGGTAAAAAAAACAAACAAACATGGCAGCAAATGGGGCACTTTTCTACCCACCATCCTGAATCATAACTTTGTAGCTGGTATCAAGAACCTGCCTGGCAAATGGCAGCCTAGTTCTCTAAAAATAATAACTGCTTTTGTCATTTTTACGACCCAATATATAGAGCTGAACAAAAGAAGGTCAATAATTCAAAAGGCTTTCCGAGTTAATCTTGTTGCCAAACATCTGTGATTCTCACCAGATGGCATAAAATCAGTGTATTACCTCAAGAGAAATTACTGAAGCCATCAGTGAATCCCCTCTGTATTACTGTGCAGTCTGGCAAACCTTCAAGCTCTGTTAGGTTTCTCTTAGAAATTTCAAAGAAGTTAAGAATTGGTAGGCTAAATGAGCTTGCTCTACTGCTACAATCTTGTCAACTGGATATCACCCCTAAAGCCAAGGTATTGGGTGTGGACGCTGACATCTTCTCTAAGGGTCTGTTCAAATGATCAACTTTATTATCAATACGGATAGTACGGATCAGACCAGAAAGGGTTCAGGATTTGTTCTTTAATAAATACTTTATTGAAAAGAATGATTTTTGCATATTCATTTTCATGAACGTTTAGTTATTATTACAGCACTATTTTGCTCTTCAGGCCAGTTTTCTCAGAGAAGGACTCAGTGCAGATCTCAGTCTACAACAGAAACAAACAAATATGAGCTCCGCTTTCCTCCTTCGCTCAACTATTCATGGATTGATCTATTGTGCTTGAAGTGGCAACAAAAAGTGCCTCACATAACACTGGCACAGTGCAGGTACTGTACGCCACGCATCTTAAGTGCTGCCGTTTTGGTTCAAAACTGCATTTGAACTTCAGTTTTTTGTTCTTGCTGGGGTTGCAGAGAGGCTGTTGAAATCATATTCAAACCTTCCTGCCACAACAGATCCATACTGACACTTCCCTCTCCACAACTGTCATACTAAACACTATAGGACAGGTTTAAATATGATAGGAATCAAAAGATGTGATGTTTTCTTATTGCTGAGCTGCTGTAATTAGCTGGTAAATTATTTCTGACTATATCTATCTATCTGATATGTCTACTATAGGTTAAGTGTGCATTTAGCAACTGTATTAGCTAGGGAAGAAAACTAAAAATATAATATCTGTATTTGGATGATTGGGAACATACAGTACTGAAAAATCACAGCTAAAATCAGTTTAAAACAATCGACTCCTTTTTAAAAACACCTGGGTATTTGTCATAGAAAACTGGTAAACACTGAAGCTGATTAACCTTATTCAATGTTCATCTTTGTCTGATTTGATAAAAGTGTCACGTCCCATTAGTCCTTTTGTGTGTTTTATTTTAAAATCACTTCCTGTCTTGTCATTTCAGTTCCTGCCCTCCTGTTTGCTTTACTAGCCACACCTGCTCCCCAGTACGCACCTGCCCCTGATCAGCCACTTCCCTACTTATACAGGTTCCCTTTCTTTGTTCACTGCCAGATTGTCTTGTGTTCTCAGCCAAGCTTTCAAGCCTTTGCACAAGCCCTGTTTTTTGGATCAGATTGTGAACTTGCTTTGTTTTCATAGACCAGGATTCTGCCTCGCCCTTACCTGTACCTCTGCCACGCTGCCTGATCTTTTGGACATTCGACCTTGGCCTGCCTCTACTTCTGTCGTTTTGCCCAGACTATTTGTGTTTGTTACCTTTTGCTAATAAAGCTCCCTTAATAAGACTTCCCGCTCCTGAGTCCACTCCACGTTGTCTGACAAAAAGAACCTTGTCATCACTTGCCTTTGCCTTTGGGGCATGTGCCACATGAATAAATTCAATAAACACCATCAGGTCCTGGGCCAGATCAAACATGCCTTTCAGGTCTCAACTAGAAACTCTCTTGGCACTTCCAGAGTCACCAACCCTGACATCAATCCTTCAGGTCTTGAGGGTTGTTTTCAAGCATGAAGCAAATCAGATATGAGAGTAATATCATGTAATTTTAGCAACTGCAAAATGATAAGATATGAAAAGATAGTTTTTTTCATTACCTCAGTATGACATATGTAAAATCCTGACCAAATGTCATAAAGTTTATAATATAAAATTCTCACCAAGCAACATAATACTACATTTTGTCCAGAGTTCTACAAATAAATATGGTAATTATACTGACATAGTGACAATTTGACAATTTTACAAATAAAGGCAGGTTACTTGTCATGGAGAGTACTACTCAGCATGTGAAAACAGTTGTATAATGTCTTGTGTGGATCTGGAGTAGCTTTCTAACATCTAAGAATATAACCTGGATGATGATATCAGGGGTATCTTGAATCAGGCTTGAGACTTTAAATATTAAAACCTGTGTTATAAACAGTGCAATACTAAATCACTGGAGTACCCCTTTAAATAAAATGGGGCTCCAGCAATGTGACATCATAGTGCAAACATCATATGAACTGATGAACATTTCCATTTTGGACATTTGGTGAGCTCTAACACCAACAACAAGTCTGTTTTGCACACATTATTGCTAATTTACTGTGAGTATTTGTGGCCCCCAGAAGTTTAATCCTAATATTATGATGACTCTCTGACCTAGTTTCTTCTAGCACCACCATCAGGCTACAATGTCCACTCATACACACGAAATATCAAAATCTAATAGGATAGTTTCCAGGAAATTTACCGAACACATTTATGCTCTCCAGAGGATGAACCGTGTTGAATTTGGTGGCTCCTTGTCTTCTTCTGAAATGCCATCATTTCATATTATTGGATGTAATGAACAAGGTCAAACTCAAGTTCAGCTTTACTGTCAACAGAAACAACAGAAAATTCTACACTGACTGTAGTTATAAGCTGTCCAACGCTGCATATGCTTGTTTTTTAATAAAACTTGCCCTGAGCAGCGGTATAAGATCAATATGTTACACCTCATAAACAAATACAGTCAGTGTTATGATCTCTATTGTCATTGCATCATTATGAATTTACGTAAAGTGCTTTAATTATGCATTAGGCCAAAGCTGGAGGGACCACCTTAAATATTTATTGATTATAAATGTCATATTTCATTATAAACTTGCTTTATTCAAGGTTGGTTTACTCTTTGCTTCAGTTAACATTCCAACATGTTTGCAGTCATACTCTGCTCCAGCAATGCTTTACAGGCTCTATATTAGTGAAGGTTTAAACAGTTTATAATATAATGCTAACAGTGGTGGAAAGACTGTAAACAGCTGTACTGCACTACAGCATTTCTTCATAGTGCAGCAGTACGGCTTAGATGTTCTGGAGTTTTGTACTCAAGTGTGTCTTCCTTTCTCACATTGTTCATATGACACCTCACCTTTACATAACCAAAACACAATAGTAAGTAACTGAAATAATGAGCTGTAAGACTTTACGTGGCCTCGCTTTATTAGCACCTATTCACTTCCTCCTCAGCTGAATAGATGCAGGTGCTGTTTGAAGAGAAAAAAAAGTGCTGTTCTGAATTCATTTGATTTGCTGTGTTGCATCAAATGAACCACAAACTGAGCAGATGGGAACATCTGTAGAATGGATGGTGCTTTATTTTAACCACAGCTACTGCAGTGATCCTAGGATTTGAACGCACAATAGCTTACAAAAAAACCCCATCCTTAAAAAAATGAAGGAGTAATTAGTTAACTCTCTGTTCTTCAGCGCTCTCTGCTGAGCCCTTTCATTATCTGTTAGTTCCCTGTTTTAATATGCATGGATTTCTAGGTCAGCATACATTATGTTCCACAAGAAAATGATACCACATTGTTCTTGAATTCTATCAAACGTGTATGGGAAACTGTACTGAATTGCACAATGGATATGTGATGAAAAGCACACTGGCATTTAAACCATGACTACAGTGATGCTGGTTCTATAATTATGAGGCTTTTTTTCCTCTCTGGCTTGGATTTTATCCTTTCTGGAGGGAGATCAATTGCAATCATCTGAACACTCCATAGTGATGAAAGTGATGGAAGGCCTGCTTTCAGATGCTGTTTTCACAAGCTCCAGTAAATGTTCCATAACTATCATGTCTGGTTATTGATAAGGGCATCACATGAAGGCTGTTCCAAAAAATGCTCAATAATTCTGCAGACTCACTGTCAGCAGCTATTACAACACTTATCTATGGGAACAAATGTGCCTCATACAGTAACTACAAGAATCATCTGCATATATATGGTGTTTCTATTATAAATCCGAAAATATAAACAATCTATTTTTAAATTAGGTGCTTGTGACTGTAGTATAAGATATGAATAGAAAAAGAAAATATAATCAGATAGTTTTTAAACATTTTAGTTACACATCTTCTGGTC
Source organism: Maccullochella peelii (assembly GCA_002120245.1). Classification (NCBI taxonomy): domain Eukaryota; kingdom Metazoa; phylum Chordata; class Actinopteri; order Centrarchiformes; family Percichthyidae; genus Maccullochella; species Maccullochella peelii. Next base: position 86,165 of record LKNJ01000270.1, read on the forward strand.
TGTTTTTGGGCCCTAGAGACCCCGGGCCCTCGAAACATAACATTGTTTCATCACCTTGATTTCACCTTATTTCATGACATTTCCTCATTTTATGAGAACTGCATATATAAACATGATTTTGATCTCATGCATATTGCAGAAGTCCACTAGAAAATGATGTATTACTTCTGTTTGGGGTCGGAGAGACCCCAGCTGTAAAACAAGGTTAAATACAATGGATTTACAAATAACCCCAAATAAGTCTATATGGATTTCTGTTATTTGAGAAGTTTGTTTCCAAGAGGTCTAAGAGGGAGTTAGATCTCTAATTAACCTCAAACATAAGTAATGTCATTATTATTTTACATGCATGGCCCATTTAAAACATATATACACAATATTTTCTTAATTGCTGTAATAACAAAGCTTTTTGCTCTCAATTTCATCAAGGCACCTTTATCAAAAAAAATTCCGGAGAAAAGAAAATAGTATTTGAAGGGGGAAAGTGATTGAATTAGCAATGCTTTTTTACACAGTGGGTCTTTGGGATGCCAAAAAGACTTTGATGCCAAACTGAAGAAGTAAAGCCAATTTCAACAAAACACATGGGTTACAGTAAATCAATAAAAAAAATATTGTTAGGTAAAAAAAGAGACTATTCACCGCTTTAACAAACACATGCAGTAACATTTCTTAGAATCTGCAAAACCCATTGGCTTGATATACATTAAAAGGAACATGCAACAAGCTTGTATTTACAGTATCTACACTATGTTAACATACAAACATGAATTTAGGAGGACAATAACTACAAAAGAGCATCTGAAATTGCAGTTCCACTACCAAGAAAGTTATTTTTCCCCCAACTTTACTCTTTCTGTAAGGTATTGCTCTCTGTCTTAATAAGGCAGTATAGTGGGCCTTCCTCTGAGCACAAACACAGTACTTACAACTGGGCACATATACTGTTACTTACTTAACAATATATTGTATGTACTCATATTTAAAAAACTGCTGTGTTCAAAGTCAACTACAGGTCATACAGTCATTTTCTACTCAGCCCATATTACCAGTCAGAACTCGAGTGACATTTTGACTGATACCAGGCAAGTCATCTCCCAAACTACTGATCTTATAATGGGACCATCTTTTTAGACAGAGATAAAACATAAAATGTCCATCAAATTTCCCTGAATACCTCATTATTTTCCTCACTAACAGTGCTTTGGTGACATGATCTGGACTGTTGGTACCTTTTAAGACAAAGCATATTTACTGAGGGAAATAAAGGGGATAACGACTGGACCCGCAGTGCAATTGTTTGGCTACAAACACCTGATTATGGTGCATGAGCTAGTTTGAGAAATGCGATGGACAATTTATGTTGTCTTGTGGCTGTAAAAGGATGGCTCCTTTAACTTGAAGCAGTCTGGGAGAAGGCTGAGATGGAGATGTGGGGGCTAAATCAGTGTGTGTCTGACAGTTATTCAAATGTTACTGGAGTTCTGATTAACATGTGGGTGAGTAGATAATGATGGATTTCTTTAATGGTAAGGCAAATGATGAACAATGAATAAAAACAATACAGATTATGACTTTAACATTACGTCATTTTACAAACAAATGGTGCAGTTTAAAAGGGTTATGGTCTCAAGTCATTCAAGACAAGTCATTTTGGGAAATGTGCTTATTCACCTTCTGGTGCAGTGTTAGAGGAGAGGATATACGTTAAATGTAAGACTAGAGCAAGCTTAGCTTAGCGGTTACCTTAGCTTAGCACAAAGACTGTAAACGAGGCAAACAGATTGGCAACTGGTCCAGATCAAGAAACAGCTCCTCACACAACCCCCCGTAAAACACTACACTTTGGTTTGTGCTAAGCTAAGCTAACTGGCTGATGTAGCTTCATATTTAACGCATCTTCTCATCTAACTCTGCACCAAAAAGAGAATGAGCTAATTTCCCAAAATGTCAAACAAAGTCATTCGATACAAGTTCAAGTCAAGTCTGAAGTTATTACGTAAATGAGACCAAGTCATTTAAATGCACATGCCTAATAATTAAATATGCAAGGTGCTATGGCTGGCTATAAGGCCTGCCTGTTTTTTATTGTTTTAGGTTTTATATCATTTAACAGGGGAAAAAAAGGAAGAAACCTCAGGACGAGCAACAGAGGAGGGATCCCTCTTCCAGGACATAAACAGAATAAGAATATTTGGTAAAGAGGCCTGGAAAGAGGACAAACTACACACACAAAATTTGAGACTCAAATGTTGAATGTGCTTTTAGGTGTCAAGTCTTAAGGGAGTCAAGTCTTTTAGGGCTCCAAGCAGTCAAATCCAAGTCACGTCTCCAGCCTTCATTCTTTAATAACAGCAGAGCAATCAGTGTCTCAAATATAAGCATTTCACATGTGTACATACTGCTGTTGCATGTTCATCAGTTAAGAGTTGTCTCACTCACTGAGACAAATGCAAAAGAGAATGGCAACAAATAAAGAAATGTCCTGTATCACTGAAAACAGTGTTAACAATCAAATATATTGACTCTAAATATTTTTGACTTCACTACCTAGATCTACCCTGTGGCCCTGCCTCTCAGTTACCCTTCATGGAAAACATTTGTCCTGACACAGGAGTCGTGAACTGCAGGCTATACAGTAAAAGAAAAGAGTATTAAAATACTCAAAGCTTCTTTTCGGCTATCATTAGTTATAGAATGATTAAAGAGATGCAGTGAGATGTTTGCTTCTCGGTGAGTCGATTCATAGTCCCTTAGGTCTTTCAAAGACATCATAATCTTAGTGATGATCCTTGAGTTCCACAGTCTCTGGATCACTGCACACCACTGAACGCCTGGCTAAATAAAATCTAATCCAAGCTCATAATGCTGTTATGTTTTTTTTAGATATACAACCTTTAGCTGAAGCCTCTGGACAACTGTCTATGAAAGTGGGAAAGTCAAGAAGTAGAAGTAAACTGGGATAATGAACTATAGTGAACTAGGAGCTTTGTATATCTATTTGCTTTGTATAACAGCTGAATATCTGTTTGTTTGTCTGCACATACTGGCAGTGCACACTGAGAGCCCCTAACAACTGTAGTCAAAATTCTTTCTGCAAGCATGTTTGTCCAATAAATAAACTGATTTCTGGTAATTTTAGATGAAGGTTTGAATCCCTTCTAGCTACAGTCTCATGATCAATAAACCTTCCCCCAGTATCTTTCTTATGTCACTGTCACTTTTGAATGCTATGTGGCAACTTGATTTCACCTCTGATACGTGCCTGCCGGGTGGGGTTCCTTTTCTGCTGACGCCCCCCTGTTGAGGATCATATGATGCTCTTATGTTGCTTTGTAATGTTTTGCATATGGCTCCAGGGCAAGGGTCCAAACTCTGAGCTGAATGGTGTTTTTGTTCAACATGGATCATCCCCGAAGAGAGCAATTGCACACGGCTGCCTCAAACAAGGCTGTCTGCGGAGGCCCAACGCCAGCACACCCCACCAGGCAGCTGCTGCCTGCCAGGCGCCCAGCTACAAATAATCTACTGTGGGAGGAGGTGTCAGTCTGTTCTGTCAGGGTATACAGTGTATATCCAATCCTGAGTGACAGGTTCAAAGCTATTACACAAAGAACTAGGTAATAATAATAATTTGAAAGGGGCTGAGAATATAGTAGTGTTTGAATTTAAGCAAATTGAGCCATTTTCTATTAAACTTAAGCTGTATTCTTCTACTTCAATGCTTGGATGGATTACTAAACAGGCCTTACGAGTCCAGGCCAAAGGCTCAGGGGCCCAAAGGGTCAGGGGCCCAAAGGGTCAGGGGCCCAAAGGCTCAGGGGGCCAGTAAGCCACAGTGCCTCTGAAAGTCAATCAAACGACCACAAAGAGACACAAAATGACCACAAAGAGATGCAAAAGAACCACAAAGACACAAAAAAATACTGTTTTGTACCTATGTAGGAGGTGGGGGGGGGGGCATGTTTTCTTTTGGTGTGCAGTACTATGAGGGTTCATTTAAGCCAAATTTTGTTTTTTGTGTTTTGTAATTGATATTTTGCAATGGCTACATATTTGGCAACAGTCCTCAGTGCATGATTAGTGGCATGCTGCTTTGATATTACTGTAGGACACAAGGCGTCATGTTTTATCATTTCATGGTGAACAAGACTTCTTCTTGTATTATAGAACAGCTAATCACATTCTGACAGCCGAGTGATCAGGTGGCATGTCAAACTCCATTAAGTGTGACTGTGATAGCTACAGGGTCCATGCCACAAATTCCTAAGTGTTCTGTTCACACTTTTTGCTTTGATATTTTTAGTTCATCTCAATTTTCTGCAACAAATAAAATCAGTTTGACCACTTTTCATAGAAAATCATGTAAAATGCTGCATGAAAAAACCCCAGTGGTATGGCTTTACCCTCGTTGCAAATTGCTTACAGACAGTCGAGTTAACCGCAATCAGTTTGTATAAACAACATGAGAATATAGCTCAGGCTACCAAGCCAATACAGTGTCTCACAGGTCTGGCTGCCGACACAAGTTATGTAAACGCTAAGGCGACAAGGCAGATCCTGAGAGGTGCCCGCTAGAGACCAGGGCCACCATGCCAACTTTGAACCTCTGAAGCCAGACGAGAAGCCCTAACAAGCTGGTCCTTTACTTTAAAGGAAAAGAGGAAGGAAATTAAACTTTGTCTTTGAGAAAAAGTATTCATGAAATGAAAACTGAAGCTAATTTACTACCCAGCCTTGCTGCTCAGGCCCAAGTATTGCGTTAAGCCTGAAGTCAGTGGTGTCTCTGCCTGGTCATCGTGGCAACTCCACCGCCAAGACAAAGAAGTCATGATGTATCAGCATTCATCTTCCTACAAGCTGCCAAGGAAATCTTAAAACACTACCATGCTGAGTAAAGATACTGGCTTTAGATGAACATAAACTAAGAAAGAAGAAAGTGGTTGGAAGAAACACCCAGCAGTGTGACATCTCCCTATTATCGGTCGGTTTCATTCATTTCCTCCAGATGGGTCCTTGAAGGGGGTTTCAGCGGGTTTCAGCCAAAATAACTATAAATGTTAGACCCTGTTGTCAGAATATTTTCCTCCCTGCACTTTTATTTTCCCATCTACTGATTCAAGTAATTGTAGGAATATCTGTGCTTCGTCATATAAATGTAAATGTGGACAAACACCAGCCTGTATTTTGCAGTGGTTGAATGTAAATAAGTACATTTACGCAAGCACTGTGCTTAAGTACCATTTTGACATACTTGTACTTTACTTGAGTATTTCCATTTTATGCTCCTTTATACTTCTACTCCACTACATCTCAGAGGGGAATATTGTACTTTTTACTGCATTACATTTGTCTGACAGCTTTAGTTACTAGTTACTTTTTACATAAAAAATATGATGCAGTACCATACTACTAATGTACCCAGTAGTATACAAAGTATCTAAAATTGGCTCCACGTCGTGGAACTACAACATTAAAATGCTCTTACATGTATTCATTGGTGATAACAGTGGTGAAACAGAATAATATACTGTTCTATAATAATATAACACCGTGAAAGCAGCAATTCTGCAGAATGAGTACTTTTAACTTTTGATACTTCAAGTACATTTTGCTGATAACACTTCTGTACTTTTACTCAAGTAACATTTTGAATTCAGGACTTTTACTTGTAGTGGAGTATTTTCACAGTATGGTGCTTATGCGTTTACTTACTTAGCCTAAGTAAAGTATCTGAAAACCTCCCACTGGTATTTTGAAAGTGAAAGTGTTGGTAGGGGCAGCAAACAGGTTAGTGGGGTGAGGGAAAAATCCCACCACAACCTGTTTTATAAAGTCTGTGCATATTCAGAAAAAGACTACAAGGATTTCCCTAATTTCTGTAGTAGGCCTAGAGAGTAGCTAGCCTACTAATCAGAAATTAAACAAAAGGTATAGCATTAAAGGTATATATAGAGGTATATACATTACAGGGAGATAAATAACAGTTTATAGGGATACAATGGTGATTTATAGAGACTCCTGAGATCCTCTCTTTGGTAGCTACAGCGTTAACAGTCCTGGGAAGCCCCACCTCCACTACCACCTTTTATGTTAATTTCAGCGTGATCTGTGCACGGACTGGTGGGACCCGCTGAGTGCTGGATCTGTTGGCTGCTGCCTTTCTGCTTAATGTAGATGAGGCTTTGAACAGACACAAGCTGCCGCTGAATCACTGTCGGGACTTTTTTTTGTGAACGGCGTCGTGTGCGTATAATGTCGCCGCTGAGGATGCGCAGCTGAATGTGAATAATTGTGGATCCAGCCGGTAGTTAGAGAAGAGGTGAACGCACCTTGCATCCAGCCATGGGAGGTCAGATCACCAGAAATACCTTCTACGGTAAGAGCATCTGGCCTCAGGAGACACTGTATTGATTCTTTATTATTAATGAATACAGTGGTTATTATAATAGAAGACGATATAATCGAGCTGTAAGCGTGATTGTGCAGCCTCAAGCCTGTGTGCATGAAAATTGTAGGCGTCCTGGTAGACTAAAATAAATGAGAAGTGAAAGTAGCCAAGTTTTTACCACCTTCTGTAAGCCACGACTGGCTTTCAATAAGCCGAAATATGAACGGGAAATCGTGTTTTCTACAGCATCATATTACACAAACACCCGGATATACAAGTTTCTCACTGAAGCCTCCTTCCAGGAAGTTATAGTATCAAACAGGACAAACTGAACCAAGTTGGTACATAACTTTTTCCACCTGGCATGTTATTTGTTTGTCTTTATAGCCTGTAGCTTATAGTCCATGAATGTCAGCATGTTGGCAAATAGTGTCACAACTTTATGCCCTTTTTATGTTTCTACTCATGTGGCAATCAATCTCTCAAATGTGAAAGTTAACAGGTGCATCTGACGTTTTTATTGATCAATTTTAACATTAAAATGTCTTGCAGAAGCTTTCTAGCCAACAAGTTAATACAAAATATAATTTAGTGTTTGGTTTCCTGAATTATTAATTTCTTATTTGCAAATACAATCATAATGTTGCTTTCTGGTGGTGATATACGTACACACAACATGTATAACTAAACATATTTGACTATATTGCAATTTAAATGAGCAGAACACTATGAACAAGTTTAAAATCAGAGCATGAGTGTAAAGTGTGTGTTGACTCATTACTGCTGCTTTATTCATAATTCTCTAAATTATACAACTTAAAAGTTTCCAGATGTATGTAGGCCTATCAAATTTAAGTCTAGGAGAGGAGCTTTTGATCATATTGATTGTAGAGCTGCAACAATTACTGAATATCTTTGGGTTTTGGACTGTTGGTTAAACAAAACAAACAATATAAAGACGTCACTTGGGGCTTTAGGAAATTGTGATGGACAGCTTGCACTATTTTCTGACATTTTATAAACCAAATGATGAATCAGTTAAATAAAATATTCATCAGATTCATCTATAATGAAAATAATTGTTAGTTTCAGCCCTAATTGTTAATAATTGTTTTAATTTCATTAAGTTTTGTAGGATGTAGAGCTGATTTGATGACGTTGGCCTTCAGAAATTGGCACTGATGATTCGATGTCTTAATAAAGCTGATTTCGATCATATCATTTGGCTACAAAGCAAACACTACAATACTGTATAATGATTTTTTTGGCTTTGAGTTATTCTGATGGTGTTACAGTACATGACCGGGCAACAGTAAAAATCTAATTTCCCAGATGGACACATGGACACGGGCCAATCCATATAGTCCTTTTTCCAATTTCACTGTTAGGGGCCACTGGTGTGAAATAACAATATAGGTGCAGGCAGGGGCGCTGCTGGAAATTCTTGGCCCTCTGACAAGAGCTCAGTCAGGGCCCTGAAAGTGTAATCCCTGTCATGTTGCAGGGCCCCTGTCCAGCTCACGGGCTCATGAATCATTCAGCTCCCACCGCTCCCCATTTGGCAACCCTGCATGATTGTATTACTGAAGTTTAGGTATCGCAGTGTGACATGAGGTCAAACAATTTTTCAAAGAAAGGCGATTTGTGTTATGTGTTGAGTCTTTTAAAAGTTTTAAATGATTATCCCAGCGTTGAGATTACAACCAACAAGGATCACTAGCTCTGGTTTTCTTGTTCAACAAAAACTGTGCTTCAATTTAGAAAACAAGCTCAAAAACAAGGAGCACTGATGATTTATTACGTAACATTACTGGAGCTGCCAGTTGATTAGTTTTATTAATTTTTTGAAGGAAAATAAAAGCCAAAGTGATCTTGTTCCTGCTCCTCAAAACTGAATGTGTTCTGTTTTCGTTAGTCTTCTATGATAGTAATCTGACAATCTTTGGGTTTTGGACTGTTGGTCAGACAAAAAAAGACATCTGAAGACATCACATTGGACTTTGGGTGATTGTGATCTTGTTGTTGATCTATCTTCTAGACCAAACGATCAATCCATCGAGAAAATAATCAACAGATTAATCGATGAACAGAACTTTACATTATACAGTATATACCTGTATGGTCAGAGGTAAAGTAAAGTAAAGTAGTCTCTGCTTTAAGTCTGTTAGTTGAAACTACTAAAATCTCTTTAAAATCAATAATATCACCTAACTTTCAAAATAAAACTAATATTTCAACAGATTCAAGTGATCACCTTTGTGTGCACATTCACGCCCCCAACAGGAGAAAACCAATTTATTTTGGTGACCCTTTGACTTTTCCCTAGAGGCCCCAAACTTCCACCCTTATAATACTATTCTATCATTTACAAAGCACAATATTGACTGTGAGGGTAACCGCTAACTGGGGAGACTATCAGGCCTTGCAGGAGCAACGTCTTCTCTATTCTAGGGTATTCTGATGATTCATAACATGTCACCAAATGAAAAATATATAGCGCTGTAAAAGTAACAGGACTGACACACAGTGAAAATTACGGGAAGGTGTTTTTAAGAATCACTTTTGTTTACCTCTTTCTGAAACTACACAAGCTATGACACATTTGCAAAAGCTAAACACATATACGTGCCCTTTGGCTCTTTAGGATGCTGCCTGTGAGTGCTTGTCTTGTGAGAGGGGGCCACCGAGCCTTGATACTAACGTCACACAACATTAGGGCTTCTGCTGCGGCTTCTTAGTGAGGCTGAACCTGGGGATAAAACATAGAAGAGCGTAAGAGGCCAGGTGACACTGGCCAGGGCCACTCTTTGTCTCCACACTGTTTGTCCCTTCATATTAATGACAGCAAAGGCCGCCACATTGTGTGCGGTGGTGCATTAAGTAACATTATCCTTCCTTAAGATGTTCATCTGACATTTGTCATGGCACCTCTCTTTTATCATGGCAGGGCTCTGGTCACTGTTTACCCTGATGTCTCTGTCAGGTAGCATGAGTTTTTAAACACACTTCAACAGCCACTGTATCATCACCACTTCTGGCTCTAAACAGCTGTCATTTACAGTAAATCAAATGTGGTATTTTTATTTATCCATTTATTTACGTATTTGACTTCATATTCATAGTTTATATAGTCCTCTGTGTGCTACGAATGCTGTAAACCCACTCCAAGATGTCTGGGATGTGAAAATAAAGCTGCTCCTGAGATGATGAGACGCTATCAATGTAGTGAGAATGAAAGAAGATATTGGATTCGATGGTAAAGCATGAATGTTGCTACACTATCTGCAGAGGCCTGTGAGGTGTTGCTTCTGTTTTAAAGATCTTACAGGAAATACTGTAGTCAGTCTCGGGCCTGGCCATTGACGGAGTACAATACAGCCCTGTTTTGTTTTCCTGAAGACATCACGTCTGACATGACATCATGAATGCAATATGGGTAAAGGATTTGTTATGACTTCATTTAAGACCACTGTTGTGCACAGAGCACAATTCAACATTGTTCTGCAGGGACAAGATCATGCAAAGAGCTTAACAAATACACTGTACTGAGCCCAGAACACTTGGCAGAGCCTCTCTGATTGTGTATGAAGGGAAAGACTCTTTCTAATTTAACCTCAGCAAATTATAAGTTTTTACATCCATGGAGGGAAATGGTGTCTTATCCACTGTTCAGAACTCTATCTCTGCCCTCAAATCAGAACAATAGTGATGTTTCAGAAGTCACATGACTCGTCATTGCCAATCCTGACGGTCTCAATAGATTTGTCTCCAGGGTACATTATAAACCTCTTGAACCCTCCAAGCTGTCTTTCAGCAATGGCTCGTATAGTCCACTTCTCTCATGGACAAACACAAGCAGCTCCTACACAGTCTTCCAAATTTAGGTGTGAAAATACAAGCAGTTCTCAACGACGGAGAAGTGTTAATTAGGCCTAAATTATTTATTTGGCTTCCAGTCTTGGTGCATTGGCTGGATTTTAAGGCCTTTAAATGTCATTGTAGAGAGGACTGAAATATTGTAGTGCAGAAAACTGTATCAAATCACTTGATTAGATGATATTTGTACATGTCATCATTCAATTCTAAATAATCAATACAATTAATTTATTATTCATTACAATTAATGAGAACCCAATGTCTGTGAGAAAAAAGCCTGCTCCTCCATTGCTCCACCACAGTGACCTTGGCGATGTACTTTGAAGAGAAATATGGAAACACAAATGGGCGGAGGTGGTCCTATTGAGAGGGAGTGAGTAAGAAATCAGGCTCATGGGGACTTTGAGCAAATTCTTTATCAGTCTAAAGCCCCAAACGAGAGATGTGATGTGAAAAAAGATGTTATTCTATTATGAGTTATTGTAAGTTGGAGCAGTCATGATTCACGCATGTTCACAGGGGAAACAATTTAAAAACTCTGCTGCATATTGTGGGTCAGATGTTCTCCTTTGGGTCTGCTCTCATTCTGCCACTTCCTCTGACCGGCTAAGCACAATAAATGTCACTAAATCTAATTTAGTAGGATTGATTTTGTATGTATGTATTGTTTATTTTCTTTTTTTCCCCATTCTGGTAAGGCAGGTAGTACTACTTGACTACTTGACTCCCACGGATAAATGTTATGATTTTAAATGCGCTCATTAAAACATGAGCCACAACTGGAAAAACACGTAACAGCCATGCCTCGCTAAGAGTAGCTTGAATATGCCAGCTGAACATATACACATCAAGGCCTCAAAGCTAGCTTTGGGCTGCGCTAATTTAGCTGTTAGAGATAATATATGATGTTAGAGCACCTTACATGTTAGCTTTTGTTTTTCCTTATCCTCCTCCTCCTGCTCCATTTCCTCCTCTCTACTGATTATTGTACAAATGTGTTCCAGCATGGTGAGAAACAAACTGTTAAAACACAAACCAGTTTAAAATCTGGCAAGATGTATGAAAGCAAAAAGTGAAATGGCCATTTACTGAAATTAGAGCATTTTGTATGAACTTCTCACAGCGGCGTTGTTCTCCTTAATTACGTAACCAAGGGAGCAATTATGACCTTGTACAGTTTTTTTTTTCCATCCAAGGACATTTTTGCATGTAATTTACCTTGCACGTTGTTCTTTTATGTCTACAATACTGTATGTGTGGTTGCACTGTGCTGCCTTGAGAAGCTGGAAACAACTAATCTAAAATGTGGGTGTTTTAACTGTAAATTGTGCCCAAATGAGAATTTATTCCCCCACCTTTTCTTTCTCCACATAGATTCTCTGAACGGGCCGTTTCCTGCCACATCCCACCGATGCCACCACAAGCCCAAGCGCTGCCTGCCCATCCAGCCATGTGGGAATTTGTCCTCCTTCCCTCTACTCTTCCACCCCAGCACCAAGGGCTCGCAGATCGTCATGGACATGTCCCAGAGGACCGTCAAGAGACAGGCCAGCTTCTGTAACGCCATCACCTTCAGCAACAGACCTATCGCTGTGTATGAACAAGTTCGGCTGAAGGTAAAAACAATACACTAGCTGTGTCCCAGTTGGATATTATAGTATACCTGTGATATAATATAACAATCTGTGAACAGTGGAAAAACGACAATAGGAGGTCAGCTGAAAAATCCCTGCATATTACACACAAGAAATTATTTAAAATAAAAAAATTGACCTAGTTTGGGTCACCGATGCAAGACTATAGGTCTACTTTACCCAGTACCAATGGGCTGTTTTACCCAGTGTTAGTGTTATTTTTTCATGTTACTGTTATTGTAACTAAAATATGGTTCTTTTGACCCAGTGTTAGACACAAAAAGCTCAAAGTGTTATCTTAAAACAAACAATGTGCATCCCGTTCTACCAAATATTCAACACGCAAGCTGCAATTTGCAACATGAGATCATTTTGTCTTCCTTGTTTTGACATGTTTCACTAATCAAAACAAACATCATATCACGCATTAGCATGCGAGAGCCCTGTAGGCCTGTAGGGCCCAAATGTATTTGCAATAAGCAACAATCATTTGTGAAACATGACGCTGCCATTATTTGCGACCTGTGTGTGAAACGACCTCCAGGATTACAACATGACCAACATTAGTCATCTTGATGGCTTCCATCATTTGCTGTCAAAAAACATTACAAAGTGCACTCATTTCTTGTATACTACTACCAAAATATTGCACTATCAACATTAGCACGTACTTTATTTTGTAATATTGGTATGTAGAGTTGAGTAGTGAGAAATGAAGACACTAATTGTGACTATGATAAACAGTGAAGTCTTTTTCGATTTCTATCTCATCCTCTCTTTCTCTCTCAGTATGTTTTTATTTTTATTCTCCCTCCCTGTCTCTCTCTCTCTTCATCCCCCTTCTTTGCGCTCCTGTTTTGATTTTCTCTCTTTTCTCTCTCTGCTCTTGTGTGGGCCAAAGCAGCAGCAGCTTAGAACAAGTTTCCACTTCACCTATCAGGCCATCTATGTCTCTAAAGTGAGAGAGCAGGGCAAGCATTGCCATGTGAGGAATACTGTTATCTGGCACGGTAAATACAAAGTAAATACAGGTTCGAAATGAGACAAAAATCGTTTGCAGGTGATAAACATACCAAGGTAACTAGACGTTTGCTTAAAACAGATCTTTAGCCACGCTAGCGGCTTGGCACTATGGATGGCAATGTTGTCTGGGAGTTGATCCAGACTGAAATATCTCAGCAGCTATTGAATGACATAGACATGGATGAATTGTAATAACATTTGCTATCCCTTGATGTTTCATCTAGCGCTTTCATCAGGTCAAAAAACCTTTCCATCAGCCTCAGTGGCACTTTGTGTTTAGGGCTACGACTTTCATTTTTCATTTTCATTATCGATTAATCTGTCGATTCTTTTCTCAATAAATCAATTCACTGTTTAGTCTATAAAGTATCAGAAATTAGTGAAAAAATGATAACATCATAATTTACTTAAGCCTAAGGTGAATTATATACACCTACCTTACAAGCATGTTAGCATGCCAAAGTACAGCCTCACAGAGCCGCTAGCATGGCTGTACTCTTAGTCTTTTTAGCTTAGTTCACACAACAAAGAGAACAATAAATGTAAAGATTCATTTTAAGTTGATTACCTTCATTAATTAAAAATATGTACTCTCCAGATCACTAAAAAGCAGTGCTGCTGGAGCGGTGCTCTGCGTCTTGGTTTTACATCTAAAGACCCATCGAGGATCAACCCAGACACTTTGCCAAAGTATGCCTGCCCCGACCTGGTCTCCCAGAGCGGCTTCTGGGCAAAAGCCCTGCCAGAAGAACTCTCCAATGAGGGACACATCATCTCCTTCTGGGTGGACAAGAAGGGCCGGGTGTTTTACCGAATCAACGACTCCAGCCCAATGCTGTTCTTCAGCGGGGTACATGTCTCTGAACCTCTGTGGGCTCTCATAGACATCTACGGTCTCACCAGGGGGGTCCAGCTGCTAGGTGAGTCATGCATGCAGAACCAGGTCCTTTCCGAGAAATTATGACTGAATTGTGAACTTAGCGCTAGTATTTGAGAGATGTTTAGCCATGCAAGCGGTTAAATGGCAATGTCGGTCTCATGTCAGTCGGACCATTGGTCCAGACTGAAATATCTTAACAACTTTTATATGGATTTCCATTAAATTTGGTTCAGACATTCATGGTTCCCAGAGGTTGAATCCTAATGACTTTAGTGAGTTTTCATCTAGAGCCATCATCAGGTCAAAAAGCCTACCTGTAAAACTAATGACATTCCCATTGGCCTCAGCTGTAGCCTACTTTGTGTTTAGTGCTAAAAATGTGAGCATGCTAAACATGTTAATCATGCTATGCCAAGAGGTAAACATTATACTTCTAAACATTGGTGTGTTAGCATGCTTTTAGTATTAGCATTTAGTTCAAAGCACCGCTGTGTCTGAATACAACCTCACAGAGCTGCTAGCATGGCTATAGACTCTTTGTCTTGTTTCTATATTATATAATACTTTACCACAGGAAGCCATTCTGCATCTGATGTTTTTTCAGTGTGAGTGGTTCAAAGGTGATGTTACATACAGTTGCTCTACTTTTCCCACACCCGCCAAATAGCTCAGTGGAAAAAGATGGTGGGAGATTAGGTAGATTGTATAGTTAACATGGTCGTTAGTATCAAAGATATTTCCCTAAAGGGGGAATTTCAAAATGTCTGAAATCCATTCTAGTTCTCCGCGCTGTTTGAAGGGTCATTACAAAAAGAAATTAAGAGCAAACAAGTCCTCCTCAATCATTAACAACAGTTTTTCGCCGCACTGAATCATCTGAAGTATGTTTGGATTGCAGATTGAGATGCATTTATGAAACACATTATACTTTGAAAACAGCTGTCTCCAATTTTTGAAAGCAATACAAAACTATGCAAAATAGATAAATAAGAATTCTTGTGGATGCCTCAGTACTTATTTATAACCATTTCCAAGAATTGCACAGCCTCTCTCCAAAGAATAGAGGCTGTCAGCACCGTTAATAAAAATAGAAGAGACTCCCATATTGTCTAGATAGTGCCATTTAACCTCATTTCTCGCCGTGTGGCTGACAGTGAGAAGCACGCTATCTCGTGATGGTCTGTTTGGTATCCAGCGGCAGAGTGCAACTATCTGGGGTTCACTGGCCTCGTGGTGCTGACCAGCACACAGCTCTTGTCGAAGAACAAGAGGAGTGTGTTGGTCATCCCAAGAGGATAGACAAGAGGAGGGATGATGTCAGGTAATGACATGTCTGGGGGTGTTTTTTCCAAGACAATCAAACCAGTGGAATGTCTCACTCTTTGGATCCAAGTGTGAATTCGACTTCATGTGACATGTGATCACCCTGCAGTCACCCCTAACAAATATTTATATGTTTAAATGAGAGGCCTGTTCACCAAACGTTATGGTATACTAACAGAATTTTAATTTTTTTAAAAAGATTTCCCACACTGCATAGTTGTAGTTCATGTAATTTTTGCCTGTGAATGAGGCCAGCAGCCCTAAATCCCACTGTTTCTTCTCTGGTTTTCCCACATCGATCACCTTTATCCCCACATTGATGGCTTAAACCAAAAAGCCTCGGCCCTCTGTCAACTGAAGGATCACTTGGCTATCAGCTTTCCTCTATAGCCCAAGAGCATCACTACTCGAGAGCATGGTATATCTCAAAGTCCCAGTATTGTCTCAGCAGTTGGCTGCAGTTCAGCAAACACTTAGTCTCTGAAATATGGGCGGACACATCAAAGTCTGGTGTTGTGAACTGGCACATGTGCATATTTTCCTTCAACAGAAGGGTGCATTTTGATTCTTAATGATGCTTACACTGGGGGTTTGATTAATGCTGCACCAGCTGATAAATTGAGCCAAATTTCACCTGTTGTGGGCTTGTTATCACACAATCTGTCCAGGTGGGAATTACAGATCTGCTGCAGTTGTATTTTTTTCTTTTTTTTTTTTACAGGAGACAAATGGAGCGTGGAGCTGTGAATTAGCTCTGCAGAGTGTAGAGAGTGGTTTGGTTAGGAGACCTTGATTTGGCTTTTGAGATAAATGTTCAAGACAGTAAGATTATAAGAGAAAATAAGTTGTGATAAACCTGTTTACATTGCTGAGTCAGAGAGATAATGTGTTTTAAGGGCTGTATGTTTATTAAAGGGGCACACCAATTTTACATATGAAGATCAGTTTACTTATCATTAAGCACACTACTCAGTCTGTAAAATGGTAGTATAACGTCTTCTGTGGCTCTAAAGGGAGCTTTTTAAAGAGTACTCCACCAATGAACCCTCTGTAACTGGACAGCCCCAAACTGGGGTCTGTTTGCATCATCCTGTTTAAAGTGCTGTAAAAGAAAAACCGTAATAGCTAGAGCATTCATTTTTTTGCTTCTGAAATCTAAGATTTCTGTCTTTCATGTCATCACGCTTGTGTTGCGGGTTGGTGACGTCATTAAGCTGCGTTATGTGCGGTGCAAAATGTGGTGACAACGCATGGTGGAGCCATAGATGTCCATGGGTGGCGCGGTTTTAATATATGACACAGTTTCAATAATTTTATCATTGTTATTATGGTTTATTGACTTACATAGACTTTTAGCTTATGTTGTACAGATTTTAGGGATATGAAGCATTTGAAGATACTCCAAGAAATGACTTCACAATAAGCAAAAATACCAATGTAGGCACCGGCACACCATTTATATTGCAGAGTTCAAAGGGTTAAGTATTGCAGTCTCGAAATCACAAGAAATAGCATCTTTTTTTCATTCCACATATTCTTCTCCCTTGTCAAAATCTTGCATCTATTATCTATTACCCACAATGCAACTCGACTGTCAATAGTTTGGTCAGAGATTTGGGTGTGTTATGCTAGTAGCAGCTAATTTATCAGACTTTGTGAAGCTCCTTCTGGAGCCACAAAAGGATGTATACAACTTTTTTCACATATAAGTATGCTGTAGTACTCCCCAAGACCTGTAAACAGACTTTGATGTGTAAAAATTGGTGGAGTTCCCCTTTAAAGTCTGAGAAAATAACCTTGATAATGTCATCAGGGTTATCTCGACTTCAAGATTTCAAATTCTGTATTAAAGGCTGCATTACAACCTGGAGATGTGGGGTTTGAAAGATTTGGGCATTTACCAGGAAGGAAGGGCCTAATGAAAGATAATATCATGTTGCATTATGGGAATTGCAGGATTCAACGTTTCTGGAGTTCGACTCATACTAGTGACTAAAAGTCAGGATATCATGACAGCTGCTTCGATTTTGACCTTTCTTTTTTTAATCTGTCTCTCATTATTCCCCTGACTTTATGTGCAGTGCAGTAGTGCTAAATTGCTGGAGTTCCCCTAACGTCCAGTACTCAAATAAGTATATGAGTACTGATAACAGATTTCACTTCCCCAAAACATTTAACCATTGTTTTCTAAGCTGAACCATTCTTGTGTCGTGACCTCATTCCTCAGCTGCCGTCATCCCAGACCAACCAGCCTTCACTCTCTCTTATTTTAAGGTCCATGTCGTGAGCATAACTGTATCTGATCACATCCTTTCTGTGAATAGCTTCCTCGCCTTTAATATTTCATGGATTAATTATGAAAGTGTCCCTGCTCACATGTCAGCACACATTACCGTAACTGTTACCATTTAACGCCACCTGAGAATAAACGTCTCCTGAAGACAGTGTTACCGGCACAATGCGTCATTGTTATTCTGATTAAATCTTTTGGTGGTTGGATTATTTTGCTTGAACTAATAGTTTCTGTGATCCTTCCTAGGGTGCATTTTTCTATAAAAACCTGAGCCTCTAAAATTCATTCTGAACCCCCAATAAAGTTGCATCATTGTCTAAACCATTTTTTTCTAAAGAGTTTGTTGAAGATTTCTGCCATTCAGTAGAAGTAGCCTACTATGAAAACTAAGAATTTTAGCAGTCGAAAGTGTTTTTAGCATCAAACACATGCTCCACAGGATTCTGATACCATTGTGTCTGTTTGATCTTTTACAACCTTACATGCTATATTAAGGAGTTCATCAAAGCCGCTATCCATCGCTGCCTTTTCACCTGTGCTGTCTCTCAATGCAGCCTGCTGCCAAACAGTTTTCCTGCTATCAGGTCTTATTCTGATGTTTAAGGATCTTTTCAAGAGTGGTGTTGCTTCTTCTCCAAGCTCTTAACTTATCAAGGGAGTGCAGTTCAGCAGCTAGCCACCCATGCAAGGAGTCAAAGGTGATCCTGAGATCAGAGAGACAGTGTGAAAGCTGAGATGGCGTTACGTAAGAGAGGAAGCTAAATTAATCTGCTGAAATCAAACTGAGCCTCAGGGGTTGTCCAGACCAACAATGCTGCCCATGATATTTAAGAAAGATCACCACACTCTTCCTACTCACGCAGCTATCAATAAAGACTAAAGAGCTTGGGTTTTGTACAGAGCAGCCTGTGCTGTTGAGGATCTGCTGCGCTACGCTGAGACACATTAGCCCTTAGAGGGACTTACAAAAGGTTTCCTCAAGTGTATAATATGTCTCAAGCAACATAACTGTTTTCAAAGCACAATTTGTGAGATGTATTTTCACAAATGTCTCTGTTTACTATATTTCCCCGAGCAGAAACCTGGCTTTAGATACAACTTTATGAAACAAAAACACTATTTCCTAATAGATATATTTAAAAAATGTGAAGTTTGAAAGGTTAGCTTTCTTTTTGTACTTTTCAGCATTTCAGTTTTGTAAAGTTATTTGTAGAAGCTACAGAAATCAGGTCACAAAAAACTTTCCGTTTCATTTCCCTGAAGCAAAACACATATGGGAATGCTATACCTTTCTGCAGTCAGAAAAGTAACGGTGCTCCCTTTACGCACGTATGGCTGCAGTGTTCACAGAATGTGTTTGTTTATGGGACGAATCCCGAGGGACCACACAGCCTTCACCGTTTTGTACAGGTATGATGGATTCCTTCCAAGTTAGATAAGCGGAGCGAGTCAAAGGCATCTTTTGATGGATGCAAGATGCTCTACTGGGGGTTTGTTTACTAGAGGTAGATGAGTCACTTAATCACTGACAGAATGGTGGTGATCCGTGAGACCGGCGTCAGCTAACATCATCTGCAACCTGTCTCTCTAGTCATTAGAGAAGAATCCAAAATGGCTGCCAGACTGTCAAGAGGCGGAATACCTCTCAAATGATTAAGAGGACTGTGTTGACATCAATCATCTCTGTACATGGCATTGCGATGCATTAGGCCTGTAGAGCATCATAGTGGGGAAAACCTCCTGCTGTATGCTTTTCATGCTTACTGACATTCTGAGAGACATCATTACGTTTCCACCTCAGAGGACAGAGGGAACAGTTGTGAAAGAAGCTGCAGGACCTGATGTTTTTGAATACTGTTGGTATGGATGTAGATTTTTAGCCACGTTGGCATGGCTCTGTGGATGGCAATGTCATTCTGTTGGTCTGTCTCAACAAATGTAGGATGGATTTCCATGGAATTTTGTACAGACATTCATGGTCTCCAGAGGAGAGTTTATTATGAAACAGGATAAAGAAAAGCAGCAAAATATCACAATTTAGAAGCTGGAACTGGGGAATATTTGGCATTTTTACTTGATTGAAACAATTCGTCAATCATCAAAATACAATAGTTGATGTTGATGCTCACATTAACATTTAGCTTAAAGCACCTGTGCGCCTAAATACAGCCGCTAGCATGGCTGTAGACTCTTAAAGCCGGGGTAGGTAAAACCTGTGCAACCTACGAATAACCTTCCGCCTCTCTCTGCTGCCTCGTATCACTCCGCTAAGCCCCTCCCACCAAACCACAACAATGACTGGCAGCAGAAGGAGTCGGTTACCCTGTGACACCTTATCCCTCATAGTACTCACTCTCCACGGCGTGAGCCTCACCGAGACCGCAGTCCCTCCCGCCGCGACTTGTCTTTTCAAAGACGCCCCTCCAGCGTTTCGCGGCCACAGAGGCAGCTGCGACGGCGTCCAGCAGCGGGATGAGAGGCTAGCCACTGTCCCCCCTCAAAAGTTATTCCCCACTGTTTGTCATCATGCCTCTTTGCCACATTGATACGAGCGCCATGGCATCGAACGTAATGAGCCCGAAGCTCCGTGTGCAGCCGGGACGTGTTGCTTTGTACTATACACCACTATAGGCAAAGGAGGTGTTGGAAATTTAGTTGTAGGATTTTCGGCAGGGTTTTCCGCCATTGAATCAGGCTTTCACCGTCTGAAGGGACGTGCACACGCATCTGCATTTGTAGCTCAGCCAATAAGAACGCACCGTCTCTCTGAAATAACCTATGATTGGTCAAAGTCTCCCGTCACGGGATAGATTTTCTGAAGCCTGAAAATGGAGCCAAGAGGAGGGGCAGAAGTAGACGTTTTTTCTCAGACCACTTGAATTACAATATGCTGGACGGTTATTATGGCATTTTTGCCTAATGATGCCAAAAAAATACTGCCTACCCCACCTTTAAGTCTTTAAATTCACTGGTGTACATTTGCAATATTTCATCATTTTGTCTGAAACCATTATAAACTCTTGTTATCATGTTATTCAAATGAAAACTGAAACTGTTAGCAGTTAAAGATCGCTGTACCTTTGACTCATACCTGTGTTGTCAACAAATAAAGAGAGTGTGGAAATGCTGAAAAGCTCTGTGCTGCACAAACATGTTGGGTTGTTTGAACCTGACTGGGCTGTCCTTTCCTTTCTTTGTGTCTATTTTTGTCTGTGTTCACTCAGTGCGTCAAATGCTCACGCTCACTTGCTACAGATCTCACTTATTGTTTCACTTGTCAACACAGATTATGTGGGTTTTGATTTGTGGATGAAATGGTTTTAAATATAGAGAGGTCAGATAGGTGCAACCTGATACTTGTGACCAGATATACAGAGTAGGTTCAGCCTGGTAACAATGCAGGTAAAAATGGCTCAGATAGGATGAAGAACAAAATGTAGGCTGCAAAACATCCAATACAAGTAAAACTTTAAATTCAGTTTTATACTGCATCTTTAATCATGGTGGTCTATTAGACACTGTGTCTGCATGTTTTTTACCTGTTTCCACAGGGCTTCATAAGGGAGCAGAACTAAACTCTTTTGTTAATTTTGATTGATGAAGACATGTAAAAGGCCTGAAGGGTTTGATTACCCTGAAGTACTGCAAATGGATTTTGTACTAATATGTTCGATTTCTGGTCTGCTGCTTACAGCCAAATCCTCCAAAAACAATAAACTGAAAATTCAGGATGGTAATAACAATATGTAAAGTCATCCGTCAAAAGTCCGTTTCCAGCCAAAGGCAAACAGCAGACAGTGAGGGAGGAAGGCAAAGAGAGATGCTAAATGTCTCCATATTATAAACATTTAGTAATTTCCTTGAGCTGAATTCTTTTGGCAGAATTAGACTTAAATCATGAATCATACTACAGCATGTCACCCTTATTTCCCCTTTTGCTCTCTCTTTCCGTAGACATTTCCTCTATATATGCTGATCACACTAATAAATCATATGAAAAGTGATCTTTTTTCAAGGGACTGGGCATTTAAACCTGATTATAGTCACATTAAGATTTTGCAAGATTATGGACCCTGTCCCAAGTTCTCCTCTTTTGGAAATTACTGAAGCCTGCAACTTTTGTTCAGGTCAAGAGGACCAGCCATGTTGATACCTTTTTTGGGTAAAAATTGTAAGGCTAGAGAGATGATTGTGGTCCAAGGCTTTCGTAACCTTGTCCATTTCTAAGTAGGGTGTCCCTCTTACTATATCTTTCCCACCATGTTCAAAGCTGAAGCTGCAGCTGTGCTCCTCAGCATTCAGCCAATCAGCACTTTCCCAAGGGCAGCATTAACATGCTAGCTTTATGTTCAAAATCTAACTATTTGTGTACTTAATACTTTCACATTCATTCAGAAAAAAAGACAAAATGAAGTATACTTAAAATGCCAGCATTCATGCTAAAGTTACATGATTTTTGAGTGTGGTGCTAAGGGGATTTTATTTGCAGTGTTTTAATTGCTAAATGTGATGTTTTCAAATTTGGAATTGCTGGTAGTAGTTTCATCTTGATTGGCATCTGCAGCTGCACACTTGGCACTATATCCTGATAATACAGATACATAATTATAGTGCATGAGACCACTTTCTTGTGTACTACTAACTGCTACAACAATGTACTATGAAGATTAGAGTGTAGTATTTATATATGGTGGGGACTCTAACCTAGATAACATAAATTCCAATGCTGTCTGTGAATGTCCCTTGTTTGTTAAAATTAATATACTGTGTAGACTACCTTGCTATGATACAAAGCAACAACATGAACAAATATTTTAAAGATATAAAGATAGACACACTGGAGGCAGGGCTTCAGGTTGGGAGCTGCCAAGGCTTGTGGATATGTAGTACAGCCATGCAAACAGAAGAGAAGAAGAAGAAGATGACAATTTTCATCACAAAAGTTGAAACATTCACAGTCACTGATGACAGCAGTTCACCTTGGCCAAGAAAATAAGCCTTCTTAAAAATCTTCAGTGCATTGGCTGTAATCAACAAGAGAAAAACGTTGGATGAAGGAAACCATGGTAACGGTGCCTCTGAGGCTGGTGTGAGTCAAGCGCAGAGCAAGATGCCAAAAAATGACTTGAAAAAATAAATAAATAAATAACAGATTCACAGACTCAGCTGCAGGGAGAAATGTCTTTGCCCTGGTATTTAGTTTAGCATGTGGGCTAAAAGAAACAAACTTAGTCCAAAGCCGGCATACAAAGCGCACGTACCGTTGCTGGTCTTTGGGTAGATCATGGTGACTTGTGACTGGGTGAACGCTAAGGGGCCATGTTGTATAGCCAGAGTTGAGCTTGGAGGCAAGAGACAGATAAGCTGGATTCACTGTCATCAAGACAGAAAGTGAACCATTACTGTAAGATGGCAAATTACACAACGTTTTTCAGACAATTTTGTATTTTATGGTTTACATTTACTTAGCAACAACAGATATTTTTGGCCACTTGGGGAAGCAGAAAAAAGCTGTGAAAACATCTGACATTTTAAGTTGATGGTGAACTTGTTATGCTCCACTATGTTCACCAGCTATTCACTAACTGTGTCTGTCTGTGGTTTGGTGCTGAGCAGGTAGTAAGTGTACAGTGAGTTTTTAGGGCTTTTTCACTGAAAACGGCTGCCTGTTTTTTACAGCAGGCTGTAAAACCAAAACAATGAGCTAAAAGACACTAACACAGCTAACACTCTGTAGAGCTGAGAGGAACTGCAGATTCAGGTGATAATTATCTGTGGGTTCGTCACTACGAGCGGCCCCTTTCACATTACACAGGCGCTTTAAGTATAACTCACTTTGCTCACTTCTCTTGATTTAATGTTATAACCAAAACTAACCAGGCCTCAACCACCTCCTCATTAATTGCAAATGTCTGACTGAGAATATCTTAATTTTCCCTTTATTTCTCCTTTGGACCCTTATTATAACTGAAGTAAAGTCATTCTGTCAGACAGTTGGTTACAATGAAATGAGAGGCCTGGTATGAACTAAAATGTTGGAGGACTGTCCTTTAACCTAACATCTGCCAGCATGTACGCATCGGGATTAAGGTCTATGTATTTATTAGAGCTCTGTTTCAAGTGATCTCAGTGCTTGGAATTTATTTGATTTGTTGAACCAAAATAAATGCCGCTGGACAGGCTATTGTGCCTCAGCTGGGATTTAATCGGCCCAGATGGAATCGAACAGGTTTGCGGAGAAATCAAAACAGAAATCGTAATGGAGCCTGTCAGGTTTGGATCCTGGGAGCTGGGCTGTACAGGGGGAAGCCTTCGGAGAGGCGGCTAATCACTTTCAGATGACCAGAGTCTAGTCCCAGTGAAGACGTGAATGTGGACTTGGTATTCTGTGTGTATTATAGTGCAAATGTGTCTATCTGTGTAGTTTTTATTGAGGTTCTCTTGAGATCGTTTTGACCAAAACAATGAGATGAATCTATAATTGAAGAAATGTGTTTGAGATCAGATTGAAACACCAAAGACACCTCATCAACCAATTCACACAAGATACTCAAGACAAGTGTTTGGTTACCTTCAAATCAGGGCTGTTTCTTGTGCATATAGAGACACTTGAGTAAAGTCAAGTTCAGAACTGGCCGTGGAAACATTGAGCCCTTGTGACATCCCTGAAGTGCTGAGCGTCGTTTCCACTGCTGCCATTTGTCACCTCAGCGAGTCCCATTTTCTTTCCACGATCACGGTCCAAAACTTAGAAACATCTGGCACTAAACCAGAGACTCGACTTGATCTCTCAAAAGCGGCACATATGTGGCTCCTATTGCACAGGGCATCTCAGATACTCAAACTCCTGTTTCATACTCTTGTACATGTGCCATTATCTTGACCAGGATACCACTCCTTAAAAGCTCATCAATGTAGATTTTCCCCCGGAGCCCGTTCTCTTTTTTTTGTCTTTGATAAACGAAAGCCCTTCCCTCTCCTTTTTGGGACAGACACACAACAACACNCCCCCCCCCCCCCCCCCCCCTTTCTCATGACAGATGACTTCACTCACTCATTCTAGACAGAGCCCTGCATTGGCCCCCTCAGCATGCATACTTAGGGCAAATCCCCAAACACACACATACACACACGCACACAATTGGTACAGCCGACCTTGTATAGAGGTTGCAGCTTCACTAAAACCCCCAAAAGCCTCCTAATCCTGTTCCACTGGGCCAAGGAATAAACTGAACCCTCCTTCATCTATTCAGTACCACGCCATTGTCTGACTGAGGGCTGTTGAAGACTAAAAAAAGCATAGGATACATAAAAATCTGAACTGAAATAACTGGATTGAATGATTTACATCAAAAACATGCAGGCCTCTCTAAAAAGCATTTCAAGATGAGGTGGAGCCAGACTGTTTGTTTTGGCAGTGTTACATCTTCAACTGCTTTTTAACCACAATACGTTCATTGTCATTCAAGCATGCATGTTCACAGTGAAACAGGATGCCACTTTTTCAGTCATGAGCATCCTCCTTTGCCAACGTCATGTTAACTTTCCAGGAACTGGTTTTTCCGGAATGCGCGTTAAGACTTTCTGTCACTGAATGGCTGCAGCTTGTTTGAATAGGTAAACCTTAAACAGGTAGAGGGATTTTCTGCAGGTGTATGTTTTGGTGTGTGGGGTGTGTAGAAAGAAAGAAATTCTTCCATAATGTTCAGCAAGAGTTGAGCAGGTCTGATTTCTGATTTTCTTTCTCACAGCTATGATGTTTAATAAAAAGCCAAAGCCAAGACGTCAGCCACTGACCCTGCAGAACAGTGTCAGTCTGGTATGTGTTCCTCTATTTAAATAGAGCTTTTCTCCTGAGATTGAGTAGCTGGAGCTGTTCAAAGACCACTTAATTTTACTAGGACAATTTCAGCCATACACTTAATCACGTCTGTATTGTTTTCGTGCCAGAAAAAAAGATTCAGACTTTACTATTCAAAAGCTTCAAGGACTTGAACTTTAAAATTTCAAAGTAGAATATAATCACCATTATGTTCAAGACATGCTATTGTAAAAACCACTGGAGTATCGCCAAATGTTAAAACTAAAATAGAGTGTTACGCTAAGCTGCAGCAAATTTTCTATGGGTACCATGCTCCGAGGACAAAAGACAAGACTGCACCTGTCTGTGTGTGAGTGACATTTTAATGAGTGAGAAGTTGGCACTTCATCAACTGTAACAACAAAAAGTGTTCACACCCCACCTATAAAAAGATAGTTTGCTGTTGGAATATCTCAAGTCAGTGGTTCCCAACCTTTTTTGTCACCACAGCACTATAAGATGAACTGTTTGATTAAGTTTGCATTCGTACAAGAGCTGGACATTTCTACAATTTATTCATTATGTTTATTCAATTCAACCATTTAGCCATTACTTATAGCTAATAATATAAACAATTATTCATTGCTTTTAGCTAAAGATTTCAACCATTTATCCATAACTTTTAGCCATGATTTTAACCAATTAGCCATTTCAACCTTTTTTAGATAACTGTTTCAACTTCTGTGCTCGCCTGCTAATAGTTTCATAACTGACTTCGTATGTGGGTATACATTTTTGTAATTAAATCAAATCACATCACAATTTTTCCACGTACTCCCTGGCACACTACAGAAGTACCCCCTAGGATACAGGTACCCTGGTTGGGAATCAATCTTATGAATGATATAGAAAGTGTGGACAGGTTGAACAGGACTATTCCAGCCATGTCCCTGCTATGTGTGTGTTTGTCATGAGAGCAGTTTTTTACCCCGGTGCATGCAG
This sequence comes from Maccullochella peelii, assembly GCA_002120245.1. Taxonomy (NCBI): domain Eukaryota; kingdom Metazoa; phylum Chordata; class Actinopteri; order Centrarchiformes; family Percichthyidae; genus Maccullochella; species Maccullochella peelii. Next base: position 112,388 of record LKNJ01000270.1, read on the forward strand.
CCATGCTGTGAATGTCAGTGTACACACACAAACGCATGATCATCATAGAACACAGAGGATAAACATAGTGAATATTGTGTTTCAAGCTGTGTAATCTCATTGTTTGACTCGATGCTTTTCATATTTGTCAGGTGTTTTATGTGTGAAATTCAATCCCAGACTCCTTTGAGACCAAACGCAGGGAGAGGTCATACATATTTATTTGGCTCACGTCTTTATATTTCATTGTTTTGTCTTCTTTTATCTTTTGTGCATCTTTTTTTCCCGCAATAGAAACTTCCTTGTAATGTTACTATTCTCCTCACAGCTTGCTTTGACTGCTGCGCCACTCTCAAAAACAGAAACTGTGAACCGCAGAAAGCCGTAATAGCAAAGAATAGAAATTATCTCTTGTATCCCAAAGTCGGTTAACTTTGCCTTGAAGATGATAAGGCTGCTAATAATAAGAGCCTCATGCTTGGTTGTGGACACTCTTGACTGAGGGAAGTAATTAAGTTCAAGCAGTTTATCAGCGTCTGGCCGGAGATGTGCTGTCTTTGTGTGATAAAGAGGAGCTGGTGAGGTATGCCCTTTCTCTCAAGTGTCCACCCCACCCTATTTTTCATCCTCTCCTCCTCTGTTGCACTCTCCCACTCCATCCACTTCCCACAGGGGAAGCCCAAAGCAGATCGAGGCTAAGAGCCACACAACTCAGCCATCATGTCACTCATCGCTCGGCCTGTCCCTCCCCGCTCTCCTCAAATGTCGAATCGGGCTAATTTTAGCCCGTGTTAAATCTGGCAGCGTGACACTAAGCGTGCCCCGATGCAGATCCGTTTGTACCGACTGTGTGCATGGAAAGACACGCGCTCTCTTTCTGTTTTCTTTTTGGCAACGATGTTCCCATGTGGCATCTATTTTATAGTGAGCAGAATTAGAATAGGACGGGCTATTTGTAAGTACGGCTACGCAACATGGAGGTTCATGTGATACAGTTTTTAAAATGCCTTTCCCTTTCAATGATTGGAAAATAAGCTACTTTTAGCATTCAGACACATAACTGAAAATGTTAAAAGTGTACAGAGGTAGAAGTACATTAAGTAACTGCTGCTGAGACAGTTTGTTATGTAAACACCTAGGAGTCGTGGTGGCTCATTACAGCTATTTGAAAGCCGCTGTATGCTATACATGCACACTCACAGTCCTTGACGAAGACTGCAGGTAAACTTACTTCATTAGCCTTTTTAAAAATCTTATTTTTGGATTTAATAGCTTGTTATAATGTCTGCATTTTCACACCTTAAGCTCTCAGTTGTGGTAACACTCCAAGAAGACTCAAAAGTGAAAATAAGAAATAAGTAAGAAAATGTGAGTCATTATCACAGGACTCCGACCTAAAGACAGAGTGGGAGGCTCAAACACAGCTGAGTTCAGTCTTCAGTCTTTCCAGTGGCTTCATGTGCATCTCTTATATCTTCAATGTTACGTAAAGCTGTTATGTCTCTTTTGCTGTGATGTAGCCACTGGCCTGCAGCTACAGTATGCCCCCACTTAAAGCCCTGATATGTTTCGAAACATGTAAACATAGACGTATTTGTTCATATTGTTGAGCTACAAGACTCAGAACAGAGAGTGCATGAAGAATGAATACGTTTATAAAGCAGAGAAGCCCGAAGCCACCATTTGTTTACTGTGACGGGTATGATGAATGAGCAGCGTACAGACAGTGAATGTAAAACAAACCAGTGTTGTACATGGGAATATGCAGAATACTAAGTGGGTAGATGGTTCTCTGGACACTTTTTTTCCACTTGCAAAGACTGTAAATGTGACTGTATTAGCCACAGTCCAAATAAAGAACTTAAATGTTCACTTCAAAACACCACAAGCAGATGATTATATAACATTCCTGTGTGTTTATTTCCCACAGACAGTGAGATGCTCCCCCTGGACTGCCTGCGCCCTCGTTCTTTTGCTGCCGCCCACCGGGCCTCCATTCATCGAAACGGTGATGACCCTCGCCTTTCCATCAGCCTGTGTGACCTGAGCCTGCAGCAGCAGGAGACGCATCTGGAGGAAGATGAGGAGGAAGAGGAACGGCTACAACCCTTAAGCTCCACGTCCTGCCATGTGCCCCAAAACTCTCAAAACTCACAGCAGTGCTCACTGCTGCCCAGCCATTTGGACACTGATCTGCACTTTCACTCGGTGCACGGCATCCATGTTACTGAGCTGGATAAGCACACGGTGGCGCGGCTGGATCACCGTGGCGACGAAAGGACGCTGGTGTTCACCAGCCGGCCGATGCACTGCTCAGAGAATGTGTTTGTGAAGGTGAAGGCAGGTGTCACACGGCCTGGGTCTCTTTCTTATGGTGTGACTTCATGTGACCCAGCCACCCTGAGGCCCAGTGACCTCCCATCCAACCCAGAGTCCCTGGTTGACCGCAAGGAGTTCTGGGCTGTGTGCCGGGTGGCGGTGCCACTCCACAGTGGAGACATCTTGGGCTTTGTGGTGAACGCAGAAGGGGAGGTCATGATGAGCCATAACGGCATCAATGCAGGGATGCAGCTGTGTGTGGATAACTCCAGGCCACTCTGGATGTTCTACGGTCTGCACGGCACCATCACACAACTCAGGATTTTAGGTTTGTTCACTTAATTTGATTGATTTATTTATTTAGATTGTATGTTTTTCCTAAAAACAGCTTCATCGTCTTAAATTAATTTGGGAATGCAAAGCAACCAGTGTTTGTAAATGTCAGCAATCAGGAAAAAAGGAAACTTTTCACAATAAGGGACCCCATCGCTGTTATTATTCCCTCAGAAAACAACTTATTCCTATTCAGATTCAGGTGTGACGTTCCACATGTTCTTGGACTGCAGAAGGAAACCCACACCTCCAAGCCAAAGAGCCAAACTAAGATTTTAGTCCTGTCTAGTCCTGAGACCTGTTTGCAGTGAGGTGACCGGGACATCTGTTTGCTGGGTCACAGTCCTTTTTGAACATACTTCACTATTCGAATTAGAATTAAAATGGGTTTCATTAGATTTCAGTTATACATTGTTTGCATCAGCAATGGAGGCGTCTATTTAAGGTGAAGGGATACCTGATTTGGTCCAAGCAAAAAAAAAAAAGTCAGATCAACAGTTCCTTATTAGCATTAGTTTTAGCAATTTAATTAAATCGTGGTTCAAGGAATTCGAACATGTCCCACATGATGTCATTTGTAACTTTCCACTCAAAAGCTAATGCAGTCTGTGATCCTTAAACGACCTTTGGAGGCTGAATTCCCACTCAGCCGAGTCATGAAATAGTTTCCCCCTCCTTTGCTGTCTGGGCTGCTCTCTGACTTTTTATCAACTTGTATATCTCTTGGGAATTTACATTCTACCCCCACAATTTGCACATGAATGTTAACTTTGTATCGTCAGTTGAACAGAATTTCTGTCAGCTCCGTTTGATTCCAGCAGATTTTACACAACGATACCGCAGCATTACCTGGAGATACCCTGAAGTTAATCACACCAAAATTAGCAGAATAAGAACATATAATGGCTAACAGGTTCAGGAGCTGCTGAAAATGGTGAAGATATGCTTTTAATGATGTGTGGAGAAACATAGTTTTCTGGTTTTACTCAAAGCTCTGCTTCCAAGCTCTGTCTTGCAGCGAAGATCTTCAGATCATTTAATTATATAATTGTTCAGGACATATTCTTTGTGCATGCAGCAAGTATGTGTCTGAACTCTAGGACTTTATTTTCGAGGACATTTGACATACAGCACACATCTCAAGTGAAGAGGTAAATAAGCTTCACCACATTTTGTGCGAATCCAATTTAACTTTGAAATATTTAGTATGACTCTTTTCAGAGTTCTGCACTTAAAGGATTTTAAATTCTCTATTTTTCATAAGATTGAGCTCTAGCATTGCTTGGACTTAACGTATTATGATGTGACTGTGAAATACTGCAGAGTGCAGCAAGCACAAATGTGAGGGCTTTTGATTTGTTTACAGTCGCCGCAGATAAAGACTTCCTCCATCACATTGTTGTGTTGTCTTCTGGCTGAGTTGATAACGATTCTGTCCCCGCAGGTTAGCCTTTCTTAACAGGAAATTTATAATTAGAGACCGACGTTTTCTGAGAAACTTAAGAGATGGTCAAAATGCATTGATTTGTTAGAATTTATTTATTTATTTATTTCTAATTCTCTCTCATAATTCTTTTTTGGATTACAATTTCTCCTCTCTCCTCTCTTTCATGTAGTCAGTCAGACCAGGGCTGAGGAGGTTATTTCTGTCTTGCGTGGGCTCCCAGCAGCCAGCATTATGTATCTGTAGGGGGGCCATGATAGCTCCTTATGATGCCCTCTATATGCATTATTAAAATGTAATTGCATGGAGGTTTGTGATGCTTCCACCCACATCTCGTTCCCTCAACACTGGTCCTGCAATCAGCTCTGTACTTCCTCTTTTCCTCGTGGATTTTCGTGCTCACTTCCCACTCCCCCCCTCTCTCCTGATTCTTTGGGGTATGAACGTTCTTCGAGTCATTACCCACTCCAGCTGTGGGGAGTGCATTTGTGATGTCTCTGCTCACCCACTCGCTGACGCCACGAGTTGCCATGGAAACATCTAGTCACTGAGGCAAGTGACAGTTTGTCATGGCTGTGTGTTGTCAAGCCTGTGAAGTGGAACAGATGGGGGTCTGTTGCTCTCACATGGTCATTTTGTCCCTGTTACCTCAGAAACCAAGATTTTATAATTTCACGTAAGATATTTGGAATGAATAATTTGCCTACAGTAGTCATGTAATTCCTCATTACAGGTGTCCTGCTGTGGGCTTACACATGTTTGTTTCTGCATGTGCTCAGCTGTAATCTTAAAGCTGCTATAATCAATATTTTTTGTTAACAATTGATCATATGATTGTATGTAAAACGGGACTTTAAAGCTCCATTCAGTACAACGGAGCGTTAAGGCGTCTTAATATTTTGGTTCACTCTCACCGCCCTCACTGCATTGTTTTCGGCCGCATCAGGCAGCTGCTCTAAAAACCCGCTGTACGACACACAGACACAGTTAGCGACTAGCTGGTGCACATAGTGATGGATTTAAGCTAGCTGCTAAAGAGGCAGATATTTCCCTGTGGAGTTGGTGGAGAGCAAAATAGAGCTAAAAGGAGAGTGGATATTGTACTTACAATCACTAGGTGGACACAAACACATCTCCAAATGAATACTAATGTAGCTCTGTAACTGCTGGATGTGTAAATAAGCTACTTTTTACTAACAAGTTTGCCATATCAGCTTAAAAGGTGACGTTAGTGTTGAGTTTACAGGCTCGTTTCTGCCGGCCCCTGGTGGCCAAATAATCTGTTAGTGCAGGTTTAAAACGCAACTCCTTTCAGACACTAACAGAAAAAGAAATAGTCTGATAGGGTGTGGCAGAGATCTCTATATTTGATAAGCAAGTGTTGAAAGCCACCATACATATGCACGACACAAATAAATCTCCTGTACTGCCTGCATAGCTAAAGGCATTCACATACTCATTCCTGGTGGCACAGACAGCAGTAAATTCACAATACGAGAGAAGATGAAAGGTCCCCTTAATGAAAGCGTTCATGAATAGACATGAAGGTTATCCATTCTTCCTTATTAGAGTTGACCGAGACATTTGCTAACAGCCGGCCTGCCACATAGGTAATAGAAGGATGTATAAATGCTACTGTATGCAAACACGCCTCTGTATCCACTCTAAAATATGATAATATAAAGAATAAAGAAATAGATGACTCTGAAAAAAGCATGTCCCAGCAAAGTAGTGCAAACACTTTGATCCCGGCGCTAACCTTAAATGTAAACTTATTATAGAAAGCTTTTTGTATGGACTACCAGAAGGCCTGTGTTCATGCAGACTTTGACTAAAAAGCTACTATGGTTTGTTTACGTAGGCTGAAACTGATACTGCAGTGGTTGGAGCGGTCCAAGGACAAGGCATCAGAGTTCAGAGCAATGGATCAGAGCACGTAGCTAGAGTTATGCAACAAACTGTATACATTTTTGTGTTAACAACAGACCACATAAATGTGTCTTTTCCCTTTTTCAAGCCAAGAGTATTTCATTTTTTCTGTAATTTCACGCCATCTGTGGTTCTTTTTTAGCTGTTTCTCCACTCCGCGCTGTCATTGTAGGAAAATTTCGATAAGCAAATTGTGGGATAGGATGTAAACTACCAACATTAGATAATTTGACACATGGAAGGATGGTGGTGCCAAGTAAGCAGCCAGCCCAACAGTGTAGCAATATTTCTGCCATGGTCAGTTGAAGGACAATGTGTAAACAACAATGCCATGTGCCTGCCAGGCAGACTGGATCAGAATTTGTCTGTGAGGTCGGGGTCGGTATTCTGGTCTTTGAGGAGAGATGAGCTGCCAATATGAGAACTGATGCCAGAGCCGGTGGTTATGGGGTGCGGATGGGGACAGATCGTACGGGACAGACAACAGATAGTCTGTGGAAGCATTTGGTACCCTACCCAGAGGGCTCATGGGCTCACGAAGGATGAAGAAATGGGTGGGGGGGGGGCTTGGCGAGTTGAGACTACACCAACTCATAGGCTCCTGACTCACTCACACACACCCACACACAGACACTGTGGACTCACAAGTCATCTGCTTGGCGATAGAACAGATTTAATGTGTGTGTGTGTGTGTGTGTGTGTGTGTGTAAGAGAGAGAGTGACAGACTGAGACATCGAGAGAGAGATGCAACAACACATCAACTCTCCTCCAATTATCAGCTCTGACTGACTTCTCAGAGATGCACTGCGTGACTGATGGGGATATTTGATTCCCAGTTTCGAAAGCATTGCGTTTGGGTCCTTTGAACACAGAAGTCTCTCACTTTCATAGAGTATCTGTGTGTTTCTAAATCTTTGTGACGAGATATCTCTTCTGTATACCTTCAGGCTCATCTCCACACCCAGACCTCCGAGGCCCATCGGCCCCCAGCTCCCCTGCCTGTAACACCCCCACAATGCTTTGCAGCGGCAACTCCGAGCCCAACCTCAACACACCCTTCAACATCAACCTCAATTCAAGCCTCAACACCAACTACCACTCAGTCTTTTCTTCCTCCACAGGTTTGTCCTTCTGTTCCACTTTACTCCTTTCTCTTCAGCACACAAACACTGAGAGAACAGCACCAAGACATCGACTGACAATACGCTTAGCACCTGATGCAAATATTTACCTTGGTGATGTGAACCGGTGATCCACGACATCACTGCAGTCCCAAGCTGCAGACAGCATGACAGGAAAACACCTGGCAGATAATGGTGGCAGAAGGAGCGAGGATTGGAACACAATTATTCCTCCATAAAGTCCTGTCCTAAAGCTTCATTAGCAGAGAAAAACAGTGGGCAGGGTATTGACAGCATAAATAAATGGATGTATATTGCAGTGAGCAGAGTGTGTCTACTTGGAAGACTTCCTCCATATTTGTTTTTTTTGTTTTGTTTTTTTGCACTTTTTTTGTTTTCTGTCCCAAACTCACACATTTCTAATATGTCTAATCTTTTTTTCTCGTCACCTCAGGTACGACCCCGAGCTCTCCATTCTCCAGCCACCCGGAGTCCCCTACCTTCCCATCCTGCTCAGGCTCGTGGAGTGACGAATGCACCATTTGCTACGAGAATGTGGTGGACACCGTCCTCTACGCCTGTGGACACATGTGTCTCTGCTACACCTGTGGCCTCAAACTCAAGAAGATGGCCAATGCGTGCTGCCCCATCTGCAGGAGGACAATCAAAGACATCATCAAGACCTACCGGAGCACGTAGGCTTGTGTTAGACAGCGTGTCGCGTCGTCAGGTTCAGCTCAAGTGGTTGTCAAAGCCATGTAAGACTTTGTAAAGATGGACACAGCACAAGTGAAAGCCCCACTTGTCCATGTGTGCAATCTGGCTCAGGTACCCTACAGCAGGACTCCATCATTAAAACATTTTATCTATGTTATGTCTAATGCACATCCTTGGAAAAGCTCACAGTGGTTCCTAACTGTGAAGTCTCAGTAAGGAGATTCATCAGAGACCATCATAAATTACAGCATGATCAACGGAAAAAAAAACATGCTACTGCAGTAAATGCAGACAGGACTTGCGCCAAACACATCACACCTTGACCTACTATTGTCCAGTGACTGTGTGATTTGTGCATCTGTTGAAGAGACAGAGTAATCTGAAGAGGCATCTCTCCTACTTCCTGCAGAGTAACCCATGAATCTGCTGGTGATAGCATTGCTGCTAGGTAGTTTTAGAAGAAGTAAAATTGTCCTGCGGAAGAAATCTAGGAGAATTAATCTGTGGTTTAACTAGCTGCTTCTCAACTGCGTGTCAGAGAGACACTGGGTCAAAAAGTGTTGCTTTAGAGTAAGAATCAATTCTCTGTTAAATCAGAGAGAAAAAAACCCCATCAGGACAAGATAGTTTTATTTGAGATTTCCTGAATGCTTCCAGAAGCCAGTGAGGAATGAGTAAAGTAGTTTGTGTGGTGAAAACTTTGCAGCACTTCTAAAATAAGCCATTTTTGAATGCATAGGAAATGCTCCTCCTGCAATAAAACACAATGAAATGCCTAAACCTAAAGGGTAAAGAAATCCTTAAAGGAACTCTGTTACATAACAGATGAAGTGTTTTGTTCAATATTTCACTACCTGCTGTGCTTCTGCGAACTTCAGGCAGGGCGAGATTGTGCGAAGGGTAAAAAAAAAAAAAAAAGTGTAAACGTTGTCACCATAGAAGGTCACGCTTGCGGTGAATGAGGATGTAAATCAGTGAAGAAGGAGAGAGGATGTTGTATGTTTGGGATGAAGACAGGGGAGGAAGGGGCACCTTTGCAGTGTGTCTGCACATTGTTTCAGCTCAAAGAAAGAGTTTTCTCACTCAGGCACACCAGATACATCATAAGTTTGTATGAAAGCCTGTAAAATGTGGGACTTTGGTTTGCATGTCCTGCTTCTTGGCAGCCGTCCCAACCATGTCTGGCTTGCTCCGTAAGCTGGCTGGATGCAGTAATTTGACAAAAGTCATTCAAATAAACATTGGTGGGCAGTGAAGTATTTTTAAAGTGCTGACAGAGCACATAAGGATGACGAATCAACCTCTTCATCATTGCAAGAAAGCCATGAAACAGTAAGGCAGATGGATTCGCTTATTCAGGTTACACACTTCTCTTTCATATGTACATGAAATAAGGACATGGATATTTGCTTTCAGTGAAGACTTATTTAAGTACACTGTGTCTTCAAGTGGAAAAAAATTGTGACAAGGATGTAGCTTGTTATTGTGGGACAATTTGTTTCATTTGCATATCAGTTTCTGAGTGCTCCTCTTTGTCGGTAAAAGCACCTCCAAGGACATTTTCACTCAACTAATCTCATGCATTATGTACTGCTTTGAATACAAGATATTTTCAGGTGTTATTTTGGCCTCACTGAAACATTACTCAGTAATTTGTAAAACTAGTAAGCGCTGATTTTTTTTTTTTTTTTCAAGGTGTTGAAGCTTGTCATCTCGCCACTGTGGAGGAAAAATTAGCAGTTTATGTTGTGTAACGTTCGAGTCACAGTTAGATTTTCTTGTGTGCCTTTAAAAAGAGAGGTCTGGACAAACTCTGGTCTGTTAGGCTCCTCACTGTGAAAACCAGGAGGAACAACGGGGTTCATATTCATCTTAAAGTCACTCTTACGTGGTTGTGATGTCTCTGACGCGAGCAGGTGTAACCACACAACCTACCAATGCAAAGCAAAGACTTCAGTGTGCTTAACCTCAGTGTGTGAATTTATTCACTGCTAAAGATGCTAAAGTGTTTAAATATCGCCTTGTCCCCTCCATCACTGCATTGCATAATATAATACTGGAATTTTGTTGCTCAGCTTTTACATTTTTACCTGTTTTTGTTTTTCCTCCTGACCAAATATGACCTAGCAGATATAAAACATTGTGAAACATTTTTGATAGAACAATGGTATTGATGAGTGTAATATTGACTGTACATTATGAGGTTTATTTATTTTGTCAATGCTACTATAAAAAATGATCACTGTTTGTTTTATATGTGTGGCTATAGTGTCCAAAAAGTAAGAATATTGTTTATTTTATTGTTGCATAGTTCATGAAGATCATAGTAAGATCAAAGAAATCTTTATTCCCCTTAAAGTGTCTGTGGATCAGCTGATTGTCACTAAAAGAAATGTTTTGACATTTTGGGAAATACGCTTATTCACTTTCTGGCAGAGAGTTAGATTGATGTCACTCTCCAGTGGTGGAATGTACTACATTTACTCAAGTACTGTACTTAAGTGCAATTTTGAGGTACTTGCACATTACTTGAGTATTTCCTATTGATACTACTTGATACTTCTACTCGACAAGGAAATTATTGTCATTTTTACTCCCTTACATTTATGGCAGCTGTAGTTACTTTGCAGATTAAGATTTTACACACAACACATATTATCTTGTAAAATATGATGCACTTTTAAAGATTAAAGTACCCAACAGAATTGGAGTGAAGTGATGTAACCCTGCTACAGCACTGAAATACACCAGTAATAATTATTGCAGTATTGTATTTGATAATAGGCTACACTGACAGGACAGGACTTTTACTTGCAGTGGAGTATTTTGACATTGTGGTATCAGCGTGCTACTTTTACTTTTACTATGTTATAATAGCAATGGATGAAATGACAATGTGAAAGGGGTCGCTGGTTGTGATGAACCTACAGAGCATTATCACCTCAATCTGCAGCTCGCCTCAGCTGTACGGAGCTTTTTAATGAGTTTCAGCTCATTGTTTAGCTGTCTGGCCCGCAACTTTACTGTTTTGGTTCACTCTCACAGAGTGGTTAAGAAGGAGCCATCTACAGACAACAGTTCAATAGTATCAACCATTTAACACGACTCATAGACGTGTGAGTCATCTAATTCTCCACCAGAAAGCGTATAAGCGCATTTCCCAAGATGTCAAACATTTGCTTTTAATACCATATGTTATGGTATTAAAAGGGAACAATATGTGGAAAGTTGAAATTGGTTACCTATTGGCTGGAAAAATCATGTATGTTCTACTTGTGGATATTTAAATTCTATCTTGAATTTGTGTTGTAGTGAATCAGGCGTGAGTAGTTCCCACATGGTCATAATTCTGACAGCCTGTTTTTCAAATGTGACCAAATATTTGCAGTCCAAACAAAACAAAACCAGCAAGTAAGTGAAGGTGTGCATAAGGCATTTTGGACAACAAAATCAGCTCATAACTTTGGTTTCCTGGGCTTGGTTTCTATTAGTCGTTTAAAAACATTCTTAAGGTGGTTTAATTATGTTCAGTTTGTTAAATAAAGTTCAAGTCTGAATCCTTGGCTTTGTGCCTGTTATTTATTACATGAAAGTGCATTTTGAGCCCAAAAGGTGCAGAAGAAAGCTCATCCCCTTCCTACTTTGGTTCATGCCTTTGACTAGAATGGCAATAAAAAATTAAAACTGATCATTTTCATTTCACAGCTACAGTCCTTACTATATTTTGTGCACAGCAGGAAAGTCAATCTGGCATAAAATATGGGGAATGAAAGAGCACTAGTGCAATTACCTTTTCCCAAAACATACATTATACAAATGGTTGATGATGGTTGTAACATCTTAGACAAGGAAATTCAAATTGCGCAACAGTTTGAGACCATAAAGGCAGCCATCTTTCAGATACCTTACATCCCTACACAATCACTCACCACAGTAGTATACTTGACTAACACCCGCCATATACTATATGAATAACAAAGGCAAGGGCTTTTAGTAAACAGCTATAACTCACAGAGAAACTGTTTAGAGTCGTGGTATGCAGACCTGGCCAGAGTGAACATCATCTGTTATTTACTACCCTGTGGGCCTGGCTCTAATGCTGCACTGTTTTATGCTGAACTCCAACAGGCACAAATACAGCCCATGACGTGCGGACATGAAACAGGCAGCAGTGGCTGCCGTTCATGGCCAAGTGTTCTCAGAGGTGAGAGGGAAATACACAGCCTGGGTCTGTGACAGTGACATGAATACAGTATATCTCACTGGTGTCTGTGTACACACAGACTTTCCACTCAGACCTCTCAGTGAACCTGGCTACCGGCCTTCTGAAGGCTTAAGGGCTTGGCAGACTTGTTTGAGCTGTGTTGTGGTATCTCTTCTAGACAGCTGTTTGGTCAAACATACACTCCGTCTATTAAGGTATCAAATTTGTATTCCAAAAAAGCACGACACTATCGATTTTGAATTTAAACTAGACATCAGACAGTGAGAGTTTGAGTTTGTTCCTCTGTTGTAGTTAAGGCTTTAAGCTTCTGATGTTCAGCGTGACGTAAAATCTTTTCCTCAGTCAGATTTGCAGTGTCGAGGGACAGACTGTGAGGAAAAGTGCAATTATATTAAAAAGTACAACTTTGTTCATAGTCCAAAATCTCAATTGAGGGATCTCTCTCATCTAATTACTGTGTTGACAGAGGTGAAGGTTACTGTGATGCTGTGCTCAAACTGCAATGAGATGCTGAGCTCTGCTGCCCTCCAGAGGTCAAAAACAGCTCCAACACCTTCTGCACAGTTTAGAAAAACAGTTTCAGTGCATGTAATGGGATGAGCCAATATCCAATACACCAGGTCGGCTGAGTCAGGGATCTCTTTAAATCCCTTCTTAAAACATACTTTTATCAGAGAGCCTTCCCTGATTTTACGCGAGTTTCATATTTTCTTAGAACTGTCTTTTATTTCCTTTAAAATGTTTTTATTTTGTATTGGTATCCGTTTTCTTGATTTTATGACTTGACTGTTTTATTTTGCGCACTTTGTAACGTGGATTTTGAAAAGTGCTCTATAAATAAAGATTATTATTAGTAGTATTATTACTATTATTATTATTTTAACCTTAGAGACGTTATGAAAAACAAAATGCACAAAACTTTCAAACTTTTTTCCTTTTCTTTAGTAATAACATACATCAGTTTGACAAAACTCTTGACTCCAGGTGTCCTTACTACTGTAGTTTTTTTTTCTTCTGAGCTTTAAATCACATCTTGTGGTCTTCATCAGTTTACTCAGCTGTCAAACTATTATTTCCAGGGACAAGAATGAACTTCCTTACTCAGCGTACATTACATTGTGAGTCTTGACACAATGACTGGCAAATCACTTTCACACTTGAAGTTATAAACCTGGGATGTCTTAATCTCACCTGCACATCCAGCATTTCCTTTTTCTTCTTTCTCCCTCTTGTGATTTATCATTTTTGCATGCACAAACTACTCTATACATACTCTACACGAGTACATCAAGCTCATACAGACACAAAGCCAGCAGACAAACATGTTATAAAGATGATCAACGAGCACCCATAACATAGTTCCAAGCCAGTCAGTGTAGCATGAGAGATCCCAATAGAGGAAACAGCCAGTGGGATGGACATATTTCACATTAAATTCCTGTGGGCTGTAATCATATTATATTTCAGGCACCAAATCCAATATATCAGCAATATGCAGTGTCTGACACTGGAAAACTGCATCAGTGTTTTGATTTGGTGTTTCTCTGATTATAGCTGAAGGTGACAATATTATAGACTACAACTCCACACTGATTTAAACTTTTGCTTTGTCAGTTGATGCTAAATTAAGCAGCCCACGACCGCAGAATGAAAGCCATATTAACCAAAGTCAAATGTGCAGGTTCTCCTGAAGCAGAAGCTGCCGGAGGAGGCCAATCAAAGTGAACTGCACCACTATCTGGCTCAGTGCTACGGGTAAGAAATGAAAGGGATGCCATGCAACCAAGGGTGAACTCATTTATTTGCATAATAGCATCCAGCTGGTCAAACACTTCAGCTGTATTACATATGCACAGATGTGGGTTTATACTAGATATAAAACACATTCAATATTGAGATCTTTTACTTATTCCAAGGCAGAAAGCTTTTAATGTAACACATCGGAGAGGCTTTACATAACCAGAGATTATGGCCTGTGATGAGTTTTTCTTATGCTGTTTATTATAGGCCACATTAATTTGCAATTCAGTTAGCAGATAATTACTCCCTTCTCACATGACTTTCATAAACAGTAGTGGCGATTGCAACACAAAATTCCACGTGTAGCATTGAAGTCCAACTCTTTTTTTGTCTGCTACAGCATAAATACCAGCTAAATCACTTGTCCTTTGTTTTCCTTTGAGAAATCAAAAGGAAGAAATCTCTTATATTTTTGGGTTTCATGATGGTGCCCCCATTTTGCATTAATTCGTCTACATAGATGGAGACCTTATTTCGATACAGCCAATCATATCGTGCATAAAGCAGTGACGTCAGCGTTCTATCATAGGCAGAGCAGACCACTGAGCCAAACAGCAGCCTGCTACATAACACAAGAGCCAGCAGCAGCACGTCCAACAGCATGTACGTACCTGCAAATGTCACTTTGGTCCGTTCAGATGCTGGTGCGGTCCTTACGCTTCAGTACCACCAACAACAGGCTGTTTGCCCATGACATGTAGGCTACAGTGCAAGTTAGTTTACGTTGTCTCTCCTTCCCTACGGTGTAACACCGGCACTCTGGCACAGACACTTAAATAGTTATAGTTAAATAATGGATAAACACTTAAAAAATAGTTAGCTCAAATTAACAGTTGAAATAGTTAAAAGTAATGAAGAGTTTTAGTTACTAACGCTACATATGCAAACTTGACCAGAGCAACCTAAACTAATTCAACTGTATGGAAAGATGTGTTTGCATCTATGGACTTTGTCTAGGTCGTCTTCTTCTTCTTCTTCTTCTTCTTGAGTTTTATGGCGGTTGGCAAACAACGTTATGGTGCATTACTGCCACCAACTGGTATGGAGTGTGGATCTTGAGCTAACTATATTGTCTAGGTCTTGTTTATGTCTGTGTGTAGTTTCTGGATTTATTTTGAAATCTTGTCTCATGTTTCCACTGTGTTCTTGCCCTCTTGTCTCTGCCTTGAGTGTCTTCACCTGTTCCCCCTTACTCACCTTGATTTCCCTCCATAGCCTCTCCCTATTTTTCCTTTGTGCTTTGTTGGGCCATTGCGAGTTTACTGTGAGTAGCCATGTCAGTTCATTGTCAGAAATGTTAGATTGTCGGTTTGTTGTCATGTCAGTAGTCAGATGTTAGGTGTTCTGTGTTTTCCATGTTGGACGCCTACAGTGCTCTGTGATTTATTAGTTTCCATGTTCCTTTGTTTGGACTCTTTCCACGTGAGATGCCTTCAGTTCTCCGTACTTCTTGAGTTTTTCTATTTTTGTGTTTGGATTTGTGTTCACCTGCTTGTCTCCCTGCCTGCAAATTCAAGTAAGGATTAATAAACCTTTAAAACTGCTCCCACCTCTGTGTATGTCTGCGTTTGGGTCCAACTCCTACGACCACAGAACCCGTCACCGTAACAAGACATTGTAACAATATCCCCTTTTATATAATTAATATTGTTAAATAACATCCAGTTTATAATCCATTCATAAGAACACATTTGGAACATGACCGGTGGTGTTGATGAAGAGGTACTTGAGTTAATCTGACAGGGCTGTGGGAGTACATGTCAGAAAAGGTTGGGAACAACAGGGACCAAACCTGATGTGTGGGCAGACAGTAACTATGAGTGATGAAAATAAAAAGAAAGTACTAATGATTGTTCAAAAGTGCATTTATTTAATTCATTCTTTTGGCACTTCAGTTATGATCACCGGTCTCACAGTTAACATAAAACAAAAGTGAGCATCCCAGTACTACTGCAGCTGGAGAGTTTTGTCAAATTTACTGTCCAGCAGAAATTCAAAATGTTATCATGATTAATAGTGCAGTGTGTAGAAATGTTTAAGCGGTTGCGAAATGTTTTGTAATGTAAATTTCTTACAATAATAATAAAATAAGAAATAATATGATTTTTAAGTGATGAATAAATATAATTTTCACTGACGTCAGGGAAGTTTTAATTTTGGACAATTAGCCTATGAAAAAAACATTTTAAGGCTATAAGTTTCATCCGAGATCATCAGGGATTGTTTTTACATTTAAGGGTAAGAAAATACTGTGATAATCAGAGATGCTCACAAATTGTTTTGTTAGGACAATATTATATAATTAAATGGATAAAATATTTCACATAAAGGTGACATACAGTATAAAGAGATATATAAAAAAACATGCAAACACACAGCACCAAGATGAGACCAACATAAAGCAGCTTTGGCAACAACTGAGATTTTCTTGACGGAAAGGAGGAGAAAAAGGTTTAACTTCAACAGCTCAAGGCATCGTCAGTATAATGAATCGTTTCAAACATGCAGTAAGCTTTAAATGCTTAAAAAGTTTTAAAAAATTACATTATAAACTTACAGAGAAAGGTTCAAGGAGTGGACACAAAATGACATCTTAGTTCAAGTTACAGTAAAGGTAACCACTGAAGAATATCATTTAATCATTCTTCCGCTCTCTGGTGTTCTCTTTGGCTGTGTCATGAAGTCCCGATATATTGCCCCTAATGCAACATTTCAGGCACTGTATCATGTAGACTCATGTTTACCAGATGTCTCATTTAATTTCAAAGTCACAATTTGATCTGACTGCTCGTTTTGGCGAAGGTACCGGGTAAAATTTCAATCCTTACTTAAAGTCTTAGGGTTAGCCCTTTTCACAAAATAAAGGCATCTGTTTGAGTAGTCTTTACACGCATGTTCAGTTCAGAGTTCTGCCAGCTCCACACACGAGCGCTAGTGCTTTCTCTCGAGGTAATTTGAGGGAACCCATCCTTTCCTTGGTCTGCCATTGTCCAGAATCTTGCAGTACCACCATCCATTCGGGTTTCTTTCCAGGACCTCCAGACTTGTCCCCTCAGGAAATCCCATGGTCTCCTCGTCTCCATGGTAGTCTGCTATGGAGACATACACCTCTCTGAGGTTATTGTGGATGATGTGGGGCTTGGGTTTCACTGTGGATACAGGGAGGGCATTCTTCTGAAAGCTGAGGCCAAGGGATTCAGAGCTACCGGTACCGGATCTGTTCCTGTTGGGTAGTGCTACATTGTTTGACGGCAGGCTGCGTGGCACAGTGCCAAAGGAAGCATTGCGTCGCACTGTGGGGCTGGCACGAGGGTGGTCCGTGGAGTTGAGGGACTCGTTTCTCCTGAGAGAGCCAACAGGGCTGGGGCCATCCCTGATCGGGGCTGATATGAAGACAGACTGAGGTCTGACAACCTGCTGCTGTTTGGTGCTATTCTGCTTCTGTGAACCAAACAAGCCGATAGGTTTGGAGAGGCCACCTGGAGGCTTGGAGGGGATGGGTGGGGTGACCTTCTTTAGGTTTTGGTTGATGTTGTTCAACGCCTGCACCCTTTGTTCATTCTTCTCCAGGCTGTTGGACTTGCTGAGGCTTCCAGGTTTAGTTGGCGTGCCATCAGATTCAGACCCTGCCATGTCATCTTGTTGCCTGACGGGCTCCAGGTAGTAAGTTGGAGCCCAACCCTCTGCATCTCCCCAGCGGACATACCACCAGCCACTCTCCTGCTTTTCCACCACTTCCACCTCCACTCCAGCAGGGAAGCTGAGCTCAGACGCTTGGACTTTCTCATAGGGATCTGTGGTACGATACAAGCTGCAGCCTTCCAGGTCAGAGTCTCCCCGGCTTCCTTTAGAATAGATGGAAGAGAGATCGGATGTACTCTGAGAGGAGAAGGAGTCCTCTGAGGAGATGACTGAAGCTGTCTCAGAGTCCTCACCTTTAGTTTTGGTGCCGTTCTTCAGCTGCCCTGTTGGCCGCAGCTGTCTTCTCAAGGTGCTGATGTCCATCTTCTCTGCACTGGACGCCTTGGCTAGTTGTGGTTTAGGCCTCACCACTGGCTTTAGTTTAGAAGAAGACTTGGTGGAAGAGGATGCCTTGCTTTCCTCTTGGTCTTTCTTAGTTCTGGACAGATCTGGGGTGGACTCAGTGGAAGCAGATTTGGGACTGGATGCCTCCTCAGCTTTGGTTGAAAATGGGCTCCCATTCAAGTCA
The DNA here is from genome assembly GCA_002120245.1 of Maccullochella peelii. Lineage (NCBI taxonomy): Eukaryota > Metazoa > Chordata > Actinopteri > Centrarchiformes > Percichthyidae > Maccullochella > Maccullochella peelii. Next base: position 130,466 of record LKNJ01000270.1, read on the forward strand.
ATTTTGAACTTGTTACCTGCAGATCTCCATCCACCTGATGTTGGGTTTGCAGTCCTGCCAGTTTCTGACAAGACACTTGTCTTGGAGGAATTTGAGTCCCTGCTGCACTGCCTCTCTTGTGTCTCCCTGAAGAGCCGGAAGCCGTCATTCTCATAAATACACTCTTCCTCTCCCTCCGCCTCCCCCTCTGCCTCATGGCCATCTTCAAATGACTCACCCATCTTGAAGGAGGCACTGTGGAGCGATGAAGCCGGAGAAGGCTTGGAGGACAGGTGGGATCCCTTCTCGGAGGAAGTGTCCTCATTCTTTCCATCCACCAAGGAACCTTCTCCCCTCAGAAACTCAAACTCAGACTCCATGTCCAGATCGCCAATGGCAGGGACATCATATTCTGGCTCTTCATACACTGGCCTCCCAGGAGATACAGGGGACTCTGGAGCTTCAGACCCAGGGCTGCTGGGAGGTGCAGTCTCCTCTGAGTCTTGTTTTTTGACAGGCGGAGCTGGGGGTGGAACCTTTGGGCGGCACAGAGTGCTTGTTCTACGATTCAGGTTGGGCTTTTTACGTTTGTCAATGTAGGAGCAGGGAGCCCAGCCCTCCTTCTCTCCTATCTGGACATACCACCAACCACCAGAGTTCTTCTCAATGACCTAAAATACGTCAAAAAAAGTTTAATCTTTATGTGAAGGCATTTTTAATATTAATTTGATTTAGATTTTCTTTTGGAGAAGGCAGAATTGTTGCTGAGCTATGATGAATAAATTGATACAGCAAGGGATATATGGTTCGTACCCAAGTTTAAGATCGCCTTGTTACTGAAGGTTACCTTGAAAAAGAGTGCTTACCTCTGCTTTCTGTCCTCCATTGAAAGTGATACCATCAGATATACAGGACTGGAAATCGGCAATGGTGTAATACTCTGCTTCAACTGTAGGGGGCTCTGGTGGGGAGGGCAACTGGAATCCCTAAGCACAAATGAAATTGGCACTGTTAGACCACCTGTCAGTGGCAGAAGGTAACTCAAAGATACTAAAGTACTGTCCAGTTTTGAGGTACTTTATTTGAGTATTTCCATTTCATGTTATTTTATATTTGTACTGCACTACATTTTAGAGGGAAATATTGTACTTTTTACCCCACTACATTTATCTGATAACTGTAGTTACTAGTTACTTTTCAGAATAAGATTTCACATTAAAAGGCATGTGATAATCTTATAAACTGCAGTGTATTGTCAAAGATTTAGACCAGTTTCCAACCTTCTTGACTTGTGGCCCCTTACAAAAAAATACTGTGTCTGATTGGGGCCCTTTGTCACATTACAGATGTCTACAGTTATGAGTTGTTAGCATTTCCACCAAAGAGAGATTTCACGTTTAAACTTGTCAGATGGTTTCATTTAAATTGTTGTTCAAGGTTCTACATGGTAAAATGATTTATTATTTCACAAAAAAGCAAACATTTAACAGAGTCCAAACCTCTACCTCTTTACCCCATTAATCATCTTACAAGATTCATCTTGTGAGACTTGGGAAGTGGCCTGACCCCTAGGGTAGGTATGGAGTCATAGGAGTGGCATAAAAAAAAAAAAAATCTGGGAAAGAATAAGACAGTAAATGTGGAAATATAAAAATAAATAAATAAAAGAATAAATAAATGTGGCTATATAAAGACAAATAATTATTTTTCCTCTTTTGCTTTTCCCTTATTCCCTTATTACTGTACTTCTAATTAAGTATGATTCTGAATGCAGAACTTTTACTTGTATTTGGAAACAATGTAGATCTGATCACTAGAATTTGTTTTCTCACTTGCCTCTCAGGGCTTCCATACTAGAGGGGTGGATGGACGGCTTAAATATCAAACACTTACCAGGGTTGCGTCTCTTCGAGGAGGGGGTTTTTGCCTGAGAACTGGGGAACCTGTGAAACAATCACAGAGAAAAAAATCACACATGATTGTTTGGTTACATTTATGAATAGACATAAAAGAAGTTTGAAATTGAGTATTTAGTAATCTACTGTTACAGACTGACAGAAATTCAAGTTGTGACAGAAATTCAAACATTCACAGTGAGATGACTAACCAATTTCCACTCGATGAGGAGCAATGCGGGCTACGGCTGGTGAGGCAGGCTCTGCTTTACTTTTTCCATCCTGTGGGGTATTAACAGGGCTGGAGTCAGCACAAGGGATTGGCAGGCTGATCTCCTTCCTGGCCACCTGAGGGCTCTCTGGGACACCTTCAGTCTGCACATCCTTCTCACTCAAGGCTTTCTTGTTAAGCAGGTTACTGATCTCCATGATGTTTCCAATGATCTCCACTGGGCCTGTCACGGTCTTCTTGCGGGGAGAGAAGTCATCCTTCAGCTTCTTCAGGTAAGAGGCTGGAGCCCAGCCCTCTTTATCCTGGTACCTGTAAAGTAAGTTGGCAGAGAAAATTATAAAAAAACATAATATTTTTGCAGTGACAGAGGTAAAAAAATGTCTGAAGTAAGTGAGCAGAGGTTTACCTGATAAACCACCAGCCTTCCAGGTTCTTCTGAATCACCTCCACAATGACTCCTTTCTCGAAAGCAATCTCATCCTTGCCCTGGCTGGTGTAGGGCTGCACTGTTACGTACTTCTCTTCTGCCAAAGCCAGAGCAGAGAATGACAACAAAGCTAATACTTTGAGGGCTGTGAGATCTCTGAAAATATAATAATCCATGGAAAAGAAAACAAAAAGAGAAAGAAGTGTATATTCTATAAATCTGTCGTATAAACTTTATATATTTATATGAGCATATTGCAGTAATAAGAGATACGGTTAAACAAATAATTAGCAATATATATGTACAGCAATATATAATGAAAGATTCTCGTTTCTCAATTTTGCAATATGATACTAGCGCGGAGGTGTATCTTTAATACAGAATGAAACTGCTCTGCTTTCTGGCAGTTGGACTAACTAAAAGACTTTGGAAGATACCCACTTAATTCGACTACCTACTGCTTTAACCACAATGCATTTTTGCATGAAACGAAGATCACTGAAAACACTTTAAGAGGGGATCTCTTCATGGCCAGTGTGGATAGGAGAAACAATAAGGTACAATAACGCTTTAAATGTACATATTGGCATGTGAGTATTGTTTTCAGAGAGACTTGAAAAAATGTTATCCTTTAAACTTGCACAGATTTTTGTTTTTGACAGTCAGGAAGGAGCATAAACCTTACGACCGAGTAAATACACTTGACAACACACTGAACGACTGGTCAGTAACCACTGGAGATCTGGCACCAGAGCACCCGGAAAATCCCGTGAGAACGCCAATTGTCACGTCTTCTTGTACCAAAACAAACATGGACGGCAACCAGCAGCCTGCACTGTTGATATGCAGCGCAATTTGTACAGAAAAGACAAAAAAAGCGCAGGTTTTGGGTGAGATCCTGGATGGAGTGGCATGGGCAAGGTGGTCTGTATAGCCTACAGAGGGAATTGGAGGTAAGTGAACTTTGCTAACTTCAGGCAAACCAGTATGCCTCACTCGGGTGACACGTGATGGTTGCAAATATCAAACATATTTAAAAAGATCTTTACGAGAACGACTGGCAGCGACTGGATCTGAAGACAAGAAGATTGTCTTCAATTGTTACATATCACACCCAACTTATATGATTTTATCTGCCGACTGTCAACACCAACTGACCCTGACAAGAACAGGCCAGGTCCAGTTTGGTCCGATCAGTCATCACGCCCAAACCATACAGCGAGCATCTCCTAACTCAGCACATAATAGAGAGCAGAGGCTCCATGCATTCCCATGAGGCCAAGGAGCAGAGCAAAGACATCATTTCCTGTCATTATAGCAATTCCTGTCTAAACACAGACAGCACAGGGAGAAGAGATGTGTTCTGTATGCCATCCTCCCAGCTGGTACATAGGAATCAACATTCTGGTGACAAATGTTTCCATTTTCCTTTTCTCCACCCATTTCCAAGGTTGTGTAGGAGCGGAATGGGTGTGGGATAGTAATTCCCTTTACTTGCAAAAACTACCGTAGGCTCCACGGGTAAAGGATATTTCTGTACACTTTATTTTCCTTTTGCCTGGTTCTTCCGGCCTCTTTGTCGGGACTGGTAAACCGTTTTCCTCTCACCAACCTCTTTCAAACAATATCCAGCAGTGCAATGAAGGGAAACTCTGAATCAGATGTTATGTTAACCACAACATGCATCGCCTGCATCAGTGTTATAAATTATTCTTGTGGACTCAGCAAAATATCACTTTTTTTTTTTTTAACACAAAGCAGGATCTCAGTCCTAGGGTGGAAACAACTCTCTCTTCACTCCAGAGAGCAGCATCCACTGCCAAGCGCAAAGTTTGGGCTGAACTCAATAGCCTATCCTCACTCCTCTGTCTGCAATCCAAATGCATCTCCTGTGAAAAAAAACAACCTTGGGCTTGGCAAATTTGTGATTGAGAATGTGACTTTCTTGCTAAATAAGTGAGAGATTAATAAGGCTCTTTGTTTATCTGTCAATAGTGGTTGCTATCTGCACCACAGCAGGATAAATGTCTGTTTCTACCTCACTTTGGTGGAATACATTCATTAGAAAACTACATACACGCTTCATTTGCTCATAAAAAAGCAAAATATGGCTCTAAAATGCAGCATGAGGCATTCCAAAGTCTATTACGCAACTACTTTCAGATGAGTGGGTAGTTTTTTTTTCTCTGATTCTGAGAAAATTGGTTTTGGCACACAGTGTTTAATTATAATGAAAATGCTTACATGGAGCAATTTTGTAACATAATTTGAGCTTAGCATCAATAATTGGTGTGTATAAAAGTTGCTGATTTCACCTTTGCTTTCCAGGCTCATTTCATATTAATGTCAGTTAGTGGTTAGTTGTGGTGAATTGTGGCTCATGAAAAATGCATTTGGTGGAAGACAACACAGGATGAAAGACTGAACAAAAATGTGCATGTAGAGAGGGACGAGTTGAGCCATGTGATAAGAGACAATAAGTAAGAAGGGTGAGGAGAGCAATAACATAGGGAGGGAGGGAGGGAGGGAGGGAGGTGATGCAGCATCTGTCTCAGTTCACCTCGGCTCTGCTGCCTGCTGATGACACCCCCCAGCGTCCATCTCCGGTCCAGCCTCTTCAGATGAGCCTTATGTCGCTTAGTAACTGACAGACACATGTGGTGACCAGACGAGAGCAAACAAACAAACAAACATGAGAGACATGAAGCACAAGCACAAATGTTACACAAACACACAGCACACAAATGACATGGATCCAACAGAAGAGCCCCGTTATTAGCTACATGGAGGACATAAAAACAAGACCACAAAGCAAAACATGGTGGACAGTTAGAGTGGATGGATGGAGGTTACAGAGGAAGTGTGAAACCAGGACATCTACTCTGTGGCTTGTAATTAGGATGTTGTTAGCATGGTTTTCCCATCCTGTTGTGTTAGAGCATCTGGGACACACATTGCTGCTGCAGGAATGCCATCCAATTAATGGAGCAGCTGACAGTGCTGCTGGTTGGAGTTGTGCACATCAGAGGGTCTATATTTCCCCGTGCCTTTTGTAGGTAAACGTAGAGATGGAAATGATTTCTTCCAACTGCAAGATCTTGTGTTACAAGCCGAAATGATAAAAGAAGAAGCTCCTGTAAATTATCTTATTTATCACTAAATACTATCAGACAGAATCTGAGAGACAGGTTAAAATGTATAATTCCAGGCAGTTGTGTATGTGATTAAGTTAAAAAAAAGAAGAAAAAAAAGTAGTACCATATGCCACTATCACAAAACCTAGGAAATTTAAAGGAATAGTTTGACATTTTAGGAAATATGCTTATTTGCTTTCTGGCTGAGAGTTAGAGGAGAAGATTGATACCACCCTCATTTCTGGAAGTATGAAGCCACCAACGAGCCATCAGTTAGCTTAGCTTAGCACAAAGACTGGAAGCAGGGGGACACAGCTAGCCTGGTTCCATCCAAAGGCCACTGAAGCTCACTAATTAACACATTATATCTCGTTTGTTTAATTGATACAAAAACCTGCGTGTAAAAACAACAATTCACCATTTTTACGTGGGTTATGCACCAGACCATTTCTTGCCTCTGAGAAGTTGCCAGGCAACCAGCAGAGACTCAAGGACGTTAACAGTCCCAGCCAAACAATTTAGACATAACGTGTTAATTTGTGAGCTTTAGAGGTGCTGGTAGGCAAATTTTGTAAACATTGGACAGAGCCAGACTAGCTGCAGCTAACCAGCTGCTTTCATCATTTTCATATTTACAGTACAGACATTAAAGTGGTATCAATCTTCTCATCTAACTCTCTGCCAGGAAGCAAATAACCACCAAATAACCACCATTTCCCAAAATGTTGAACTATTCCTTTAAGCAATGTGTATATTTTGTATGAAATGTGACCAAAACAAGGAATAGGGGGATTCCAATGCTCCAATGCTGGGTAAAGCTGGTTGAGCCTTCAACATTTCTTTTTTGGCTTTTTGAAAGAATTAACATGACTTCCAAATCAAGTTTTTCAGTTTTTCTGTGATAATGCGGTGGCACAGACTGCTGAAGACCACAGGACTGACAAAGTGATGCTTTATGATTTTCATGCCATTCCCATGACTGACTATGCACATAAACACTAATTGCACTGACAGATAGTCCTTTGCGCAAAAAAAAAAAAAAACCCTGGCAGCAAACTGCAGCTATCTCTGACAGAGCAGAGAGGAGTGTTGGGTGTAGATGGTTTGTGTGTGTGTGGTCATACATTTGTGGTATGCATACATGTTGAAATCTTTTGTTGATAAATATACAGTATACTCTGTAAGTCCAAATGGGGAGAAAGGGGTATTTTAGCATATTTAACATATTGTGAAACAGTAACACTATTTAGCCTCATGTATGCTCTCTAAGATATACAACACCAAGGGGATCCCTTTGTTACAGAGTACAACAGTTGTACAGCAAAATCTGTTTTGGCCAGAGTGCTGGAAAATCTCGATGTTTGTTTGGAAGTGTAACACAAAACTTAATTATTTCCGTACCTCCAGTTTGTTGGGTTTTCTCTAACACAATGCTGCATAAATCTTAACAAACAAGCTGCAGTTGCTGCACTACCTGTTAAAACTATTTAAGTCTGAATATGTGACACTAATTGAGCTCTATTGCTCTGAGTTGAGTTGCTCTTAGATGGCTTGATAACCGTATCTGACAGGGCTATCAAGATGATTGTATGATTGGACACAGACTTCAGCTTCACATGTGTCTGCATTATATTCTGGCAAACCAAACTCTACATAGGTGTGTTTATTATCAGGGTTTTGGATCCCTCTCTGACTCCAGTAAGCTCACAAAATTTAACATAGACATTCGTCTACTACACTGTAACTGAAATCTACAATGATAAGCAGACATTGCATAAAATAGCATAATCCATGCCAGAGCTTTCTTTAATTAACGATAACCATCATTTAAAGTGCATGACTCATGAGATATTCGCCTGTTTTATTCCTTACTGCTGATGGAAACACATGCCTCTTTCATGAGCTCACTCCACAGAGGTCATATCACTTCATGTTGCGCTGCATCTCTACTGTACAGTGCATTACTGTACACTAGCACATCACTTCAGTGGTTGTGGTCTAGTCTCTCCTGGCACTCCTCCTTGCTGTTTACCCAGGCCTGAATCTACACTCTGTTCAAGCGTGCTTATAATGGCAGGCACACAGAGAGAGGTGTTCACACCAGCCCGGCGCCAGCCGTTAGCGTAGGCTGGCAGTGGTGAAGTAGGGGCGAGTTTGCTCCATTTTGTCACACATCAAAGACTGAGGATTGAGGGCAGGGGTGGTATCTGTGTGTGGGTATACAACAGAGTGTGTGAGGTTGTGTTTGAGTGTGTGTATGTGTGTGTGTGGGTGGGCATCGACTTACCTTCCCCAGCTTTAGAGGCGCCCAGCTCCAAGTCATCCCGTGTGCCACTGTGGGAGTTGAGATAGGTAGCAGGGACCCAACCCTGCTCCTCTGCAGTGCTGACAAACCACCAACCTGTGGAAACATAAAGAGGCTGAAAATCACCAGGACTGTGTAGGATGTTAAACAAACATGTTACACAATGCATTACATAGCAAGATACAGTAGGTATAGCCTAAACTTTGAGTGCAAGGAATCAAAATGTCTTCTGAGGTCTAGAGGATTTGTTGAAATTTTGGAAATGAATTTGGGCCTGTGATAAGATTCCCGCCCCAAAGAGTACACATAATCTCTACAAAGACAGATCTCTACAATACAATATGGCTGACAGCTGTCTGGACAACCCAGAAAGCAGATAGGAGTGTTCCATCAGACTTTCACAGCTGGTCCAAACATGCGGTGTACATTATCCTACAGAAATGGTGTGTTATGAGGTAGTTTGGTTGCATATAATTAATGAAAAGAAGCACAATGTAGTATGATAGACAGGAACAGAAAGAGGATGTAATGATATGGTAAATTATGAGGCAAAATTATAGGATGCTAATATAGAAATAACTGCAAAAAGATTGTAGACCCCTATATTAAGCAATCGTGATTAATTTGCATGTAGTGAAATATGTTGTAATTATGTCCTTAATTTTGCAGTCATGAATCACAATTAGACAGGCAGCAATTAAAGGTTGCTATAGATTAGAAGAGATTATTACTGGTGCTTGCGGTAGACAGGAAAGTACACAAATGGCCCTTTTCATCAGACTTATGTCAGATCTGCTTTATGTTGAGAAATGATTTATTATTAAAGTCAGAGACAATTTGAAAATTACAACGCACGCAATTTCACACCTGCTGGATCATGGCATCTTATCTCTCAGTTAAAAAAAACAAAAAAACAGCTGAGATACAAACCTCTGCCAACGCTGAACAATTCCTCAACCTGTCAGCTATTATATTCAAAGACATCATGGCTTTCACTACAATTTATTGACTTCTGCAAGAATGCCTGTAGGATTCAGTATCAGGTTGATTTCTGAGGCAGTTTTCTTACTGCAGTACTACACCTCAATAACTGTGTAATGCTGGCAATCCCAAATTCTGATGACTAACATAACTGAATCAGATTGTTCCCTGGCCGTATGCCTATCTGTCCACTAAATTCAACTGGAACCTAGGAGCGCTGGAGATATCCTGCTGACAGACTAAATGCATGAGTTTCTCAGTAGAGAGAAAGTAACAGAGGAAATCTTTCCAGGCCTTTATGTAACTTACACATGCCATCTCCATGATTCATGTGAAGGATGATTTATTTAATTGATGAACTTGCTAAGCTACATGACAAAATACATCATCAGCATAATTTGTGGTCTTGTGAGGCTATTTTGCTTGGAGTTCGGGTGGGTCCAGATAGCAGGATGCTGTTAGTGTTTTGCTCTGAGTAACATGCTGGCTAAGGCTCAGGTAGGTAACAAGCCGTGTAATGTGGTCAGTCTTTACACCAAAGCTGTGGCTTGAACAAAACCTCATGCCAATAAATCAGACAGAGCAGCAAACTACAAAAAAATGAAATGTTGTCTACAACATTCAGAACCAAATGACTCAAAAAACTGCCTCTTTCTTTCCACAGTGGAGTTGAAAGCTGGTGAGAAGATTCAATTATTGTTAAACATTAATTACACTGTCATCCCAAATTTAAATTTCATTATTATATCAAAATTTTGCAATACTTCATGAAGTCCCTGAAAACATTTAAATAAATCTGATGTGTCGTGTTTAATGATCAGCAAAGGGCAACATCAACTACATCAATGGTACATTAAAGTAAATTGACCATTATAAAGAAAGGTCAGCTTGGCAGCAGTAAAAATACCTGAATCAATTCAATAATGAAAAAATCCTTACATTTGCTATTTTCACACATGCCAACTTGGGTGAAATGTCATTTTCACTTCAGCAAACCGACACTTATAGAAATGTAAGCAAATATAAGAATAAGGTGTGGGAATGTACTTTAATTGAGAGCACTTGGCAGTAAGTCTGAATATACATACGCAGCAATGACACATAGTCACTTTAAAAGGCCTGAGTAAATATATGCTGTTATTGATAGCTAAAGCTGCCTCGCCTGTATTTTTCAACCATCCTCCCATATGGCAGGTGCTTAGGCTGAGTTCACTGAACCTCAAGAGAAGCAATAAAAGTGCTTTTAAATACACACATTACGCAAGTGCTGATTTCCTGGCTATTGCAGGTTTATATCAAGACAGGTTGCAATTATATAGAGCAATTATATAGAGAAAAAAAACATTTCTAAATGAAAAACCTGTCTTTCATTGCATGTATTCAATCACAGAGTGACTGAAATTAAATCTTACACAAAAGCAGCTCCATAGTCGATGTATACAGGCAACATAAAATAACAAAAATCCAACTTTTCCATCTATAATTGTCACATATCGTACCTTTTGTTGTGATAATTCTTCTGGAATATTTCTCCATAAGTGCTGGGAGAGGAATGTGATTCTTAACTTTTGGATAATGTCAACTTCATATTTGACACGGTCATCATTTTTACATTCTTCATGGTGACACAGACCTTAAAACTGAGGTCATTACAAAAGAAGCAGCTGTTTTGTGGGCCTCCTGCTGCCAAGACAGCAATTTTGCTAAAAATGAAAAAGTTAAAAGTAAAGCTCATGTGACGTAAGAGAATTAAGTTGTGGATTTGGCTGCTGAAAGGCGAAATGGCAGATAATGGAAATAAGATTAGTTTGTTTCCGGATGGTAGGGATTATCTGCACAGATGTAGGAGGAACAAAGGTGAAGCAAGCATACCTTATGTCTGGAAATATGCATGTGTGTGTGTTTGTACGAGTACACCTGCATCTGTGCATTTGTCTGATGTTTGACCCGCCAACTGTCTTGGGTTCCCGCAGCAGAGAGTGCAGACACACATTACAAATGACAGCTGTGTCTTTATCTGTGTTTTTATATCATCTCTTGTTGTTTTTGATCAGTCTATATCATAACCTGCTTTTCTTCTTGTCTCCCTGCCTTGCTATCCACTAAAAGAAAAGTAAAAAATCTTGGAAAGCTGCTGCAGAGTTTCAACCACAAAGGGAAAAAAGAACATAGCCAAATGCTGACTGGCAATACACTTTGCTAAACATTATTCAATATTACAATTATAGCTACTTGGTCAACATCCTGAGTAAATCAAAAAGCTTTTAAAATGTTTGAGCAGAGTTTAGTTTTGTAACCCCCACTGTTTTGGGGTCAGTGGTTGCATAAGACAATAGCTAAACCCACAGCCCCCTTGTGGAGATGTCATATAACACCATCACACCATAGGATCATGACCACAGACCTCAAATGTCAAGTCTCGGAAAGGAAGAAACCAAATGGTTTGTCTTGACAACGCTTTTGTATTGCACTACAAGGACATTGTGAAAAACTGGATGTTTTAAGCGGAGCTGAGGGCAAGTTGTGACTAAGTTTATGCCTTGGTAGCCTGCTGTGAGGTGCAAAACTCTGGTCGTATCAAGTTAAATTCCTGCTTGATTCCTATTATTTCTGTGATAAAAAAATAAAATGATGATGTCAGCCTAATTTAGAAAGCATGAACCATACAGGTCCAGATTTAAAGCAAGAAATTGACATTTTGGGAAATACACTTATCCACTTTCTGGCAGAGAGTAAGCTGAGAGGTTGATATAAGGCTACAGCCAGCAGCCAATTGGCTAAGCCTAGAACAAAGACTGGAAATAGGGGGAAACAGCTACTCTGGCTCTGTCAGTGCCTACCAGCCCCTCTAAAGCTCATGTTATATATAACTTCCTGGAGTCCCTGCCTGGCTACTGCTTTCAGCCAAGAAATAGTCTGGCACATAACTCCCCGTAAAATAGCAAATTGTCATTTTTACACATCAGTTTTGGTACGGATTAAACTAATTAGCCTAAATACAACATGTTACTAAGTGAGCTTTAGAGGTGCTGGACAAGCCAGGCTAGCTGTTTCCCCCTGTTTCCAGTCTTCGTGCTAAGCTAAGCTAACCGGCTGCTGGCTGTAGCTTCATATTGAACACACAGATATGAGAGATGAGATATGGTATCAACCTTCTCATCTAACTCTCCGCCAGAGAGCAAAAATGCTTCTTTGCTCTCTCAAAAAATGTCAAACTATTCTTTTAACTAACTTTGGGCAACATATTTCAAAAACAAATTGATTGTATAACGAACAGAAATCACTATTGGTTGTGTAAGTTGAAAGTTTTGCAGCAATGTGACAATGCCATATGGAAAAATGCTACTGAGACAGATATTTCTGCAAAGAGAAAGTAAAACATGTAAACAGATGCTCGCTCCAGACTTTAAAAGAGCCGTCCTCATAGTCTCATTTAACCTGTATTCTACCCCTACAAAGTGCAGACACAGTGGACAGACATATAGTAAGAGTGAGCAGCATATCTGAGCTCTGTTTGTCTCTCATACAGTATCTGCCATCTGGAAACTCTATCAGCTTTAAGACCCGTGCCTCATTTTTACTGTAATCAACAACAGATTCTCAGCTGCAACAAGAAACTAGATTTATGCCATTTGGGGTTTTTCCTAAGTTGAATGGATAACCTATAAAACAAAACTGCAATCTAAGTATACAATCATTCAAGTGTGATACCTAAGCATACCTAACACAGTGTGACATAGCAATGCTCCTTGATGCTCCTTGTCCTTGAAAAATGGGTCCTTAAACTGTACTGAAATTCGAAAATCAACATTGTTTTGTGCTTTGGAGAAACTCTGTAAGATTTCTACACATCTAGCATGAATATGAGAACCACAGATTCAGCAGCTCTAGGAGGCTTTTTTTTCACGACCTGAAACGATGAGGAATGCGGTGGCTCAGCAGTCCTGCATATATCTGGCAACACTGTTGAGTAGAGCAGGAGAAAACCCCATTCATTTCCAGCTTCTGTATTCATTAACAGTAGATTCAGTATCAAAGCACAAGGGGGAAGGTATCCAGCCCAATACACAAACTTCCAGTTTTCATAAAACACTGGGTTTCAATTACCTGGGTGGCTCTGGTATAAGGGGGGGAGGCCAAAACGGCAACAACACAACTTTCAAGAGCTGATGTTGACCTAAGGCACAACCTTCTCTCCCTCCCAGCCTCTGAAAGGATCCCCTCATAGTCTGAACGAAGCTATAGCCCACTGCATGCGCGCTTTCTAGGCTCCACTGATTTGGAGACACAGCAGTCCTTGAGTGTCTGAAAGACCACCCTTTAAAATGCTGGTTTAACTCAATGGTCAATTCTTGAGTGAGAGAGAGTGGGGGCACCTTTTTGGCTCCACAGACCAATTTCTGTACACTATTATCACCACTATTTGTGCTATTAAATACTGTTATTGCTCCTGTTCTTAATGTCCTCTGCCTGTATCGACCTGTGACAAGATGCAAGAAAATAAAACAGTAGGAGACTAGGTTGAAATGCCATTTACAAACCTCCCATTTGAGTTTCCATATCTAAAAATACAGGATAAGGTTCATTTCATGAGACGGTCATTAGTACTTCCTATGGTCAGCTGAAAGAATGTGGAGGATGGGGATTACTATGAGTGAATCATATGTCTTCCATCTGCTGCTGCAACTTCAGCTTAAAAAGGACATTTAACACTTGGGAAGTTTTCTGTATCATGTCTTTGGTGGTTCATTGACATGAATTATAGGGTTTTTCCTCTTTTATACAAGGAAACATGTTCTTGCTGAAACTGCACATACCAAATTGGGAAAGTGAAGGTTTGAGCACTGGCAGCACTAGATGTTTAATGTTGACCTCGCCTTTAATCGTCCTGCATATCAGAGACATCAAAATTGGAACGGCCAGTATCCATTAAGCTTTTTGTGCCTTTTGGTGCTATCATCTAGGTACAAAAGAAAAGTCAACTGTCATTCTAATAAATTGTAATCTGTGCAGGATGAATATGACGACCTAGGAACGTGTCTCAGGTGAATCAATAAATACTGTAGACTGAGGGCTTCAAGGAGATACATAGTTTATTACCTTTACTAAGGTTATGTCCCTTCTGTTTGTTTTTCTTTGTGCATGATAGCTCAAACGAGACTTTAGAGTCTACAGCCATGCTAGCAGCACTGTGAGGCTGTACCTAGACTGCTAACATGCTGATGTTTAGCAGGTATGATGTTTACCATGTTCACAATCTTAGTTCAGCGTGTTAGCATGCTGACATTTACAAGTATTGCTGAGGCTGATGGAAATGTAATTTGTTTTGCCTTATTTGGTCATAAAGTATTGGACAAATAAAAATGATGAGCTAATGAGTTAAAGGATCACCAAACTGATTTATCCTGAGGGGAACATGAACGTCTGTGCCAAATATCATGGCAATCCATCCCTTTGAGATATTTCAGTCTGGACCAAAGTGTCTGGACCAACCAACAGACCCATATTGCCATCCCTTGAAAAACAATTAAAAGAACTACAAATAATCTGATCTGATCCAAAAAATGAATTGGCTAAACTCTAGTTATCTGGATCTGGAATTTTTGCCATTACAAAATTATATGCAAATACTGCCTTATATAATTTTATAGATAGCTTTAAAGAGTAACAGTAAGTCTGTGCTCTTGTAGTAAACTCAGTTCCTGGAAGCATCTGCCTCTCTGAACATCAAGCTTCCGCTGATCCAAGCTGAGATAATCTTGGTTCCAGCTTGAAGACAGAGAGTGGAGACATTATTGTATTGCTTGGTTTTTTCCATGTGAAGGTAAAATAGAAATTCTGCACATCCATCATGCCACGCTGAGGGCCAGACCGGCTTAATCTGCCAGGATTTGACTCCAGCAGTCTCTATGGGCTTTTAGCCAGGCAGTCGAACATCACCTGCAGGATCCCCCTATTACCTTCCTGCTTCTCTATGGCTCAGACTTGTCAAACTAACCCTTAAGGCTCTTCCTGAAATTTCACTCACTCCACCCTGCTTAAGTAAACTGGGTGGAGCAGTAGAGATACAATGCATACTGTACATGGGTGGTGCCAGGGGGTCTTGGGGGAGCAGGAGGGACTGACGGATGTGAGCTGGCCTCTCCAAAACAGACAGACATTCCTGGAGTTCATTTGGCAAATTGTAATTCATAGCGGCTGATCTGGACATGGAATGGAGACAAGTTAAACCCTGACTGGTCCACAGGGATTTTATATACAGGACTGGGCACAACATGCCTAATGCTGCCCTTGAGGTGTATAGGCAAACCATCTGCAAGTACAGTATTTCCAGAAGTGACTGCAAATTATTTTTTCCCTTCCTACACACTTCTCCATTAAAGGGCAAAGTTTAAACCACTGAATACAGAGCATTTGAACTGACCAACAAGGCTGCTAGCTTAGCTTTGGTTAACATCTCTCCAATATAGTGTAAACTGAGGAGGCATCCTGGAGGATCCATTAAGCCATTATAATGAACCAACCTCTCTGAACCACTAACTTTGGCAGGAAATGTCTTTTTCCATTTTCTCCCCCCGGAGTTTTCCCTGCACTACTCTCTCCTCCTCAGCCAGCACCCCACCCCCACCCCCCACCCTGGCAAACTCTCATAAAACAGACAAATAAAATAGCTGCAGAAGGAGTGAGGACAGAATTAATAATTATAAAACAAATTTTAATTACAGCACAGCGTTGCATTTATCTTTATGTGACTTAGAAAATGGTAACTGCTGTGTTATTACATAAAAATGAAGCAGTCACTAGTCTACCCTGTTGATTTACCGCATACTGCACCTACTTCAAACCCAACAAACTAGAAATCAATATACCAAGTGAGACAAAGGCCACGACACAAACTGTATTGTCAAGCCAGTGCAATGGAAAATACTGCCTTGGCTCGGGACAGCAGGCTGGAAAAGTGGAGAAAGCCGAGCTTGCTTATAGGTCTGACCTAGATTCACTGCCCTGTCAAAGGCATATATTATCTAATCCAAGGTAAGGAAAAGTCGATAACTGCACTGGGCAGCAGTCACAGTCTATGGTATAGTAGCTTTAACAGCAGGACTAGGATGAATGGGAAGAATAGCACAGAGCTGTAGTTTTCCAATTCTAGATCAGTCACTGTTACACTCTCACACCTTTGTGTAAAAATCTCACTCAGACACACAATGCTGATACTAAATTAAATGGTAATATGACAGCATACAGATATTTTCCACTAAGTGCATCCAAAGGCTCTGCAGGGGAACCCATGCTGGTTTATATGTGCATGGCTTTAAAGGAAAATATGTGACTATAGCTGGAGGCTCAATAAAAAGCCATACAACCCTTTTATCGTTACAAATGTAATAGACACCTTTTAGTACCTCTAACTCGGCACACTTAGCTCTGTAATACACAGATCAATCTGTCAGAAACCATTAAAGGGTTTGTACTTATCCTGCAAGGGAATGGATGCTAAATCAAATGAGCTCTGAAATCTTCTTAGCACACACCTGGTCTTGTTAGTATTGGCAAAGGGATATGGAGTGATGTCAGGCAGCCAAATGGAGCAGATTTAGCCGACTTCCATTGCGGGAGGTGTTGAGATTACAGTTAAATGCTAGCTGTGCTGCTGGAAACAGTCTCCATAGCAAGATGTAGTGGGGAGGGGGTTTGTATTTACTTCAGATCTCTGTGTAAGTTTCCGTCAGTGTATAATAAAACTGTCAAATAGCCTTAGGATGTGTTTTAAGAAGCGTGGAGTCTACTGTTTTGCTTTCTAGAAACTAATGACAAATCCAACCAAACCAATGATGAATGAATGAGATGAACTGAGAGCGGCAACAAAATATAGCCTGCATCGTAGAAGAGGATGAAACAAAGCAATAATAACATGGAAACTAAGCTACAGTAATAACACGGAAGCCTGGAAATCATAAATCTGCAGTGAGACCATTGAACTACATGAATTTCACATTCTAAATAGACAGTGCAGATCAACCACTATAACTTTGCACAGTGGTCAGCTGAAATGCAAAAGTAAAGGGGCCTCTACTTAAAAGAACAGGACCATGCGTTTCAAGTTCATGGAGGAAAGCTCTCATATAAGGCCCCCGATAAAAGGACTTCAAGGTGTAGGAATATCCGCCTCACTGTGGCTCCCCACTGGGTTGAAATCCTACTAAAGCAGGGAGTGAAAACAAATACATGAACCCGAAGGCAGGACACGTGACACTTCAAAGCGATCTCACTCTTGGGACCCTATTCCTTAAGGCCAGTGTGGCATGGCGTTTCACTCACACCCATCATGAAACCCAAGTCCAGCTGCCTTCCTGGTCACTGTTTCCTCCTCCACCTCTCTTTCCCAGTCCTCCCGCTGAAGAACACATGAGTCCCATTACTGTTTTACTGTCTCAGCACACCATTAAAGCTGAACGTCAGACCCTGTTTTTGGGCCTATACCTCTCCGGTCACTCTTGTGCTTCATATATGGCAAATTCCCTTCAGGCAGGTGCTTAGACCTGGGTGTCAGTGACAGTTTTTAACCATAATTATGGTATTAAGAGCAAATAACATGTAACTACAGTATAAGTAGCTTTTCTAGTGTCCTTGTGTCATAAAATCTACAAAACTATCTTACCAGCTTTCATTTTACTGCATTTCAAACATAAATATTGTATATTGTATTTCAGTTCATTCATATACATTTGCTGAAAAAATAAGGCTTTTTTGTGTCTTCTTCCACCCACAATAGATGCAAGTTCCTAGAAGCATTAGAGCATAATCCTAGAATATCATGAAGTTGTGCTTCACGTCAGCATGCTACTGACTCATTAAACATTAAATACTGTCAAACTGAATCACATATACCCTAAAACACGATATTGGATCTCGTTTGCTAGCTCTTTGATGAGGTTAAACAGCTGACTAAGGACTCTCTGCAGCTGGCATTTGTAAATCCGGCATGTCTTGCTGGCTTTCCATTAAAGTGAGGTGGAATAATTAATACGACTCTGGAAGACATTCCTCTTGCTAGAGGCAACATTCTGGCCCCAAGCCTAAACCAACAGTGGGAAAAAACAGAGCTGACTGCAGGCCAAAGCGAGCCTCCAGATGGGGCTAAGTAACAGCTAGCAAGCTGTGGACAAAGGGTTGAGTTAGGGAAAAGGGCAGCATGTTTGAGGAGCTATGGGCTGAATCATGAAAGAGTCAATTTGTGTCAGACATACACACAACACGCATGCTGCCTATTCCTGCTCAACATGTCTTTGTTGTGCATTTGTTTTGATTACTCACCACTCTCGCTCTTTTCAATGACGTCGACCACCTCGCCCGCTTGAAGGCTGATTTCTGCAGGCTCTTGTTTCTCGTAACTGGCCACCACCACATACTGTTCCAGGAGCATGGGATCTGAAGCATCCAGACCTGGAGTTGATGGGAAAAAACATGCTGTCAGCCAGCTGCCAGCCATAGGTCCACGAGAACGACTGCTGGGCACTTGTGCCATAGGCCACTTTGTCTGTAGAGCTCAGCCAATCACAATATTCACAGGGCTCAGTGCATCTTCCTGAGAGTTTAGCCATATAGCTGCATCCCCCTCCAGCCCAACAACAAGGGCAATGGAGATGCTGAAAGTCTAGGAAAAGAATCTCCCTCCAAAAAGTGAAGGATCAAGCAGTCAAGTGCAGAAAATCCATTCTGTGTTACTGAAGGGGCCTCATCCTTATTGTCCAACAAAGCTGGGACCGGGTCAGAAGATGCAGGTAGGCACATTAACACAGTGGAAAGAAGAGCAGCAATGAGAAATCAGAAAGAGCTGTAGTAGTGATAGAAAAGTGAGCAAAAGCCAGCTGAGGACAGGACAGTAGAGTTGAGAGAAAGAAATGGTTTCCCTTAAAATAAACCATCTGCTAAAAAGCCTCCTTCTCCTCAGTTGGGGCTGGAGCTGGAGAAAGAGTAGGGGGTTGTGTACGCCAATCATAAGAGTCGGCACTAGAAGCCTTAAATAGAACCAGATGAAGGGGCTGGAGCTGTGCTCAGAGGGATGGCCCTCTGTCTCCATGAAACACTAGAGCTCTGACTACAGCGTGCAGCCCGGCCAATGGAAATCCTCCTTTCTGTACTTCACTGAGTTAACCATATAAACACCAGCAGTGACTTAGTTCTTTCACAGTTTGTGCCTGCTTTCGTAACTTGGTCACATCCGTTACTTAACCATAGTTTGGTTCACTTTAATTAAATACAGGAATGCCTTCTTAAGACAGAAACAGATAATTTCATTTGTGAACACGTGTAAAGAGCATATTGTGCCTGATATATTATAAACATCCACAACATTTTTCCCCCCAAGGCTACATTAACTGAGCCCGGCTGAAGCCTTAATCGTGTTAACATCCTTAGCATACAAGCATAGCTAAATGAACTAAAGCAGATCTAACAAGCATCAGCTGGAATCCAGACACAACCCTGGCTGACACTCAGTTCACACATTAACAAGAGCTTCTGCTGACCACTGAGTTCAAAGCTCCTACCAGAAGGAAGCTACCATCTGCACACTTAAGATTATATCTGTTTACCCTAATAAGGCTGCTACAACAGATACACAATTTACTACAAACAAAGTAGAGGTCACAATGTTCACATTGCTTCATATGCTGCTTTTACTAACTGCAGTTACTGTTGTGAGTGAGAAAAACTATTTGAGCTCTTGACTCACATAATCAACTAATATCTCCAGGAAAATAGTGTCACAAGAAGAAAAAGCAAAGCAAGCTCAAATAAAAAATTTTTTCAAAATGTGGTAAACATAGTTTCTGGAAAGAGGAACTCCCATTTTATGGAGGATGGAAAATAAGAGCAATTCAGTCCAATAGATGGAAGGTTTGAGGCATAGATAAGGAATGATTGAGACAATTTGGATTAAGCCGCCATTTCTCCAAAGAGCTGACCTGGCGACAGTCCTTCAGACTAAAGATAAACATTTCTCTATCGGGGTAATATTTTGCATTCAATTCGGGAACTAAATTTTAAATGTCAAGGAGCTCATAACTTATGAAGATGAACTCAGCACCATTAGCATCTCAAATGCTAAAACTGCCAAAGAGTCTGACACTGGATTACTGTGGTTGGGCTGTGGTTTATGAAGCTTCACGTTATTTGTGCAAGATGTTTTGTCAAACCACAAAGTTGGGTGCAGAAACACTGGAAAGAACATATTATTTTAATTCTGGGTATTGCCTCCTTGTCCTTCAAAGTATAATATGACAGCAATTACTTTAGTTACAGCAAATAAAGATATTTCTTTTGATACTATATTATTGGAAATGTGTGGCTGAGTGGTTTGTTTTAACTCACAAAACAATTAACGCTGATCACTAATAATATAAGCTCAACAAGGACATAAGATGGCTGACTCAAAAATGTTTTTCTGAACTATTACGCAATTTTTACCAGCTATAAAAGTGCAAACTTAATGTGTAATTAATTATAAGTCAGTCATTTCACATTAATTTAGGGTAAATATGTTTATATGCATGTTTTCAACTTTACTACGTTTTAAATCTTTTTATTTTGTATGCAGTATGGGAGTTTGAACATGTGTAAATCAAGTTCCCAGTCATCACCTATGGTCTTGGCTTGTCTACATTTACAGATTTCTTAGCATGCAGTACCTTAACTAAGTGCAATATATATATCAGCTACTCTTTACTTTTTCATGATCTGTAATTTTCCCTCTAGTCAAACCACAACAAACAACAAACCTGTGGATTTATTCTGCGCCTTTACTTATTTAATACTGAATCTGGCCTTGAAATAAAATAATGACCTGTTGGAAACCCAATTTCAAATACATATGCTACCCTAGACATTGCCTTATCAACAAAAAACCCCACTTGTCAACAATATAATTTCAAGACAGATGCACATAAAACTCATGATCTCATAAAACTGTAATCTATGTCAAATGAAATAAATGGAGGGTTCTAAAACACACAATTAATTACTGCTGTGAGTGAACAGTAAATCTGAGACCTGAGGTGAGTGAATAAAGACTTTGTCAGCAAAGTCAATAGGCCTGAAAAACAAAAGCTAATATTTCAGCCTCATTCAGGAAATGAAATGTTTTGCAACAGCAGGAAGACAAGGAGAACATGTATGAGAAGAATGAGGTGAAACAGCCTTGGACAGGATAGGTTTAATTTCAAATGAAAAAAAAATTCTGTGTAAAGAGAGTATAAAATGAGCTATATAAAATACTGTGTACAAATCAAGGTTTCAGTGAAATACATCAGCCCAGTAAAGCTACAGTACTTCAATCAGTCACTCCCTGAAAAAAGGTGATTCCACATTATATATGGTATAAGTGTTATAGAGTAGTAATTTCCAACTAGGAGTACTTCTGCAGTTGCCAGGGGCTACGTGGAAAGACTGTGAGTAGCTCAACTATTTAGGAAAAAATAGAAATTATGATTTCATTAAAATCAAATATATCCACATACAGAGTCAGCGAGAAAAAAAAGGCATGAAAACTATAAGCAACAGTTAGCTAAAGGTAATGGATAAATGATTGATATCATCAGCTAAAAGTTATGGACAAAGATTTAAAATAGCTAAAAGTAATGGATAAATGACTGAAATAGCTAAAAGTAGGATACATTTATAAATGCCACTCCAAGTGGGGATTTAAACTTCACCAAACTGACTTTTACATAGATAGTCCAACTGTATGATACAAGCATTGTAAAAATATTCACTTTTATATCATGAATAATTAAATGATATTGAGGTTATTATATTCAAATTAACACATTTGGAACATGATGCATGGTGGTGTAGATGAAGGGGTACTTGAGTTCATCTGATAGGGCTGCGGGGGTACGTCTGAGAAAAAAGGTTGGGAACAGTAATATAGTGTGTGTGACCTTGCATGTGTGTTTATATATGTATTATACAGTATGTTTATTTACAACGTAGATCTAAAGTATTTATGAGCTTTGAAAAGAAAAGTATTTTCTTCTTGGCTTCCACCAGATAGCCCTATTACCCACTCTCTGTGTCACTCTCCTCATTCAGATTTATACATGTGCTTCCTGCTCCCACCCTTGCACTCCCAGACGTCCCAACTCCATCCCACCCCTACATCCACCCCCACTCACCCATCATCAGCTCCATCCAAAGATGATGACAGTTAGGAACTTTGCAATAATTCATCAACAAAAGGAGGAAACCAGGGAGTCTAGTCTACCCATTTATACCAAGAATCTTTTCTCCGTGAGAGATTTTTCAGGATCAAGCATTTTGGTTGATAGCATAGTTGGCACTGGCCTTTATGTCTTAGTGCCATATTCTGAACCCTGGGGTAACTTTATGAGAGCAGATCTGGGTTGAGAGGAGTAAAAATTTGGCAAAGTGTAATGCCTTTGTTTGGCTCATCAGCAGCAGATGTGCAGTTGGATTAGAAAAGGACACAGGACTGCTGTTCAATGTAGTGCAGATGTACTCATGTCATTGAATCAGTATGTGGCCCTGAGAGAAAAGGGGCAGACCACAAACAAATAGTACAGAAACTTTCCCCAAAATCATCTTACAGTAAGACAGCCTTCACAGGGCTGTTAAAAACTGTTGAATATCTTCATTATCTTCACTTGATTGGCTGATTCTCTCAGTATTTTAGGTCTAGATAAAAGTGTAAATGTCATAGAAGTTAAAAGAACATTTTCAAAAATAATTTGAAACCTACATTGTTTACGTCCATGTTTGCTTGTGAGCAGTCAAGTTTCTTGACTTTGTTACCACATTACTTGAAAGGTTACTGCCACCATCAGTGAAATACATGAAACCATCGTAGGACTATATTTCATGTACCCTGCGTGCATGTGCATGATAATAACAAAACAGGGGACTCACTTGTAAAAACATGGCTCCATAGAGCTACTAGAGGTAAGAAACTCCACAGGGTGCCTGAAGTTAATTCAGTAGTTACCATTGCACTGGATGTTGCAGGCAAACTGCTAATTAAGTAAGTGGGACTTGATCTCTAAACCTCTTTTTCAGGTTTTCCAGTAGGAATTTGGACGCCTTTAACACTTGACAACTAGTATGTGAAGAAAAAGCAAGTGCATCAAAGAACAACGTAAGTTATCCCTATGACTGACACCCTATCCAAAATGACAAATAAATGAATAAAAAAACATACATTTTTGATCTCAAGTCAAGTCCATTTTATTTCTCTCTCTCTCTCTCTATATATATATATATATATATATATATTTCTATAGCCCAATATCACAAATCACAATTTGCCTCAAGGGGCTTTAAATCTAATTCAATCTTAAATTTAATCTCATTCATTACAGAACATTTTCTGGCTATAACATGGGTGTTTTGAGCAAAAAGCTTAAGTGCTACCCCCAGGGTGGGAGTCCACTGTGACAAATGGTCACTTATCAGAAACAGAGCAGCCTGTATTGGATCTGCTCCATGCTGGAGGGGGTGGAGCTTCGATCCTGCCAGAGTTAAGTGATGTTAACTTGGGAGAAAAACAAACATTTCTACACTAATGTTAAAGCTGTATCCATGAAATGAACAACAAAATATATGAATTTTAACATCTGGTGAAAAACGGCAACATTTTGATTGAAACCTGATTTAACCCACAAAATGAATCTTTCAGCTACCGTGAGACTTGCTGTGCATGAGTCTATTGGGGTTGGGTGGGGTGGCTGTGGGGGGGTAGTGCTCATTTGCCTTAATGATTTCCTATGCCAGTTTAAAATCTTATCCATCTGCGAATACAAACAAACACACAGACCTCTTGACCCACCCACCATCTAACTCGCGAACAGATTAACCCTTTTCCTCCCAACAAGCAGGCACACACACATGCATACCCACACACAGTATGTAAAACACCCATGTAGACACAACATCATGCACACATACACACTCCATAGGCCCCCTGAGACCAGCAGCTCAAATAAAGACAGCAAGTCTGCACACATAAACACACTCCCTCAGTCCGTGCGCAACACTGAAATGGTTTCCACTTGCCACGTAAACCTCCTCTCCTCTCCAGCTGCTTTTCACATGCACTACACCCCTGAGCAATCCGTATCTTTTCCTCTCCTACTCAATTTCTAACTGTCTCAGGCTCATCTCACTTTCTTCTTTAATACAGATTATCCCTAATGCTTTAGCGATGATCTGAATCTCCTGAACCTCAACATCCTAAAAAGTAAGCAGCAGTTGATCCTAAAATCTGAGTTAATTTGAATACTCTTTTACCCATGAAACAGTTCCCCTCGTCTTTCTTTCCCGTGTATAGATAAAGTATTATGTATTTTATCACCATAGTATATTGTCAAAAGATGTTTCCTTCAGGGTTTGTCTATGACAGCATGTGTTTTCATCAGTCCTAGTTATCTGACAGTGATTTATGCTGACAAGCCCAGTATCAGCAGTTATCCTGACAACACCATTACATGTCTTTTTTTTAACCTTATGTAGATAGTGGCCTGGCTATGATGCTGAGTCAATCGTGTAGACCGCTTCAACCTCAGACTAAAGCGGAAGCCACAGTTGGAGGACATAAATGAGATATGGGCCAGAATCTTACTGAAAACATATGAGCGATGAAATCCCTAACACAATTCCATTTTAAATCCCCTTTTTTCCACTGGTCTCCATAACCTAGTATCAGTCCTACAAAAAGAGAACTCACCAATAAAGTGCACTAAAGACAATGACCAGTGAAGAAAAACAATCATGATGGTGTCAAAAATGATGACAATATCATCATGAAGACAAAGATGATAATGAGACCAACAGCAAGCAATCATCTGTGAGTGTGTAAACCTAAGATGTTCCTCTGATTTCTTCTGCTTGCCAGGTAAACACAGTTCCTAGTCGAACCTCTAACCGCTCGCAGTTTTGTGGTGAAGGGCTACATTCTCCTGTTTAGGGCAGGGGCTCAGTAAATCCTTATGGGAGACCTGAACCATGTAATTATGGAAACCATAAGTTGCAGCTACAGCACAAATTCACCACACACTCACTGCACTTCATCTGCTGTCCGGCTTTAAAGAGAAAGATCAATCTTTCAGCTCTTTAATGTCCAGCATGGGTACTATGGTGAAGGTTTAGAGATCAAGTATGGAGGGCTTGTACAGTATGTGCTCTATGTTGACTGACTGAATAGTAAATTATCATAAGCACCAGACATAAAGTGTGCTATTATTGTTTTCATTGGTAGACTTGATCCCATCGAAAGATTTATTGTAAGCATAAATATATGTACATCTTAGAAACTATATAGGTGATAACTTTAATATCACACCAAACCATTCAGAATAAAACAGCTTAAACTGTGCATGCAAATGACAGGCACTATATAATGAACTTTCCAGGCAGCCGATATGAATATAAATGGAAACCAATCTAATATCTTGCACAGACTGAATGTAGGCTACTCGACACACACACACACACACACACACACACACACACACACACACACACACACACACACACACACAGCTGAAATAAGAACATTTTTCCATTTCGCTATGTAGCTGGAATTCCCTGTTACGTAAAGCCTCAATACCATGGAACACATAATGAAATTAGGTTGGGGTCTTATTTCGTTTGGTGGCAACTCCGACACAGCTTTTCCTCAGAGTGGATCGCCCACAGAAAATTAACTTATAGGTCATTTACTGAATTTCATTGCCCAGCTATGTCATACCTAACTGTGGCAGACTGCAGGAAGGATGGCCACAGGAACTTTGTATCTGATTGCAGGACTAACGTGTAATTTAGTAATGCATGTGAGTATTTTGAGACTGCATGCATACAAGTGCACGCACACACAAATACACAACACTTACACAGCTGTTCACTAAACCCCTCTCATACTTTTCCTGCTGCCTCCTACGCCTGTATCCCCCATGCTCAGCTGAGTCACTCAGTCATTCTGTCTTCTTTGCACTCTCACATACATACACACACAAACATAAATCCAGCAGCTTAGAGGCACAAACAGGTGGTCTCTCCCACCTAACATGGTTTTCTTAACCATTTCATCATAATACAGAAGTGTTAGGTCAGGATGTGTGTCCTATAACACTGTTGTACTCAAGATGGACAGTTTAAAAAAAGGATCAAAATGGATGCAGCAGAACCAGAGATATCATCTTTTTTTATTCCAAACTAGGGCTGCAACTAACAGTTATTGTAATTACTGATTAATCTGCTGATTATTTCCTCGATTTATGTTTAGTGTATAAAATGCTTTTAAAAACCCACGGTGATGTCTTCAAATTGTTTCTTTTGTCCAAACAACAGTCCAAAACCAAAAGACATTCAATTTACTGGCATTGGCAATGGCTATTTGAAGAAAAACTGTAACCTTTAATTGATAATCAAAATAGTTGCTGTGACACGACTTAGGGCAATTAATCAGACTTCATGCAGCTCCCTCTGGAAGCAAAAAAGACTTTAAACAACTTTTTTCACATATGCAGTAGTACTCTTCAAGAACCGTAAACAGACTTAAATTTCTAAAAACCAATGAAACCAATGAAAACCAATGATGAAAACCAATGATGAAAAGCTCTTTAACATAACAGAGGCCTCAAAATCCCAATATCATTAAAGTAAAAGATTTCAGATCCTTACCTGGTTTACGTTTACCGGAGCCTCCACTGTCTCTGGAAAAGAAGCAACACCATAGAAGCATGGTCAGTATGAGTGTGTGTGCAAGAGAGGTCAGAGCATTAAGACAAATTGATAAACCCAGTAACTTGTTGCAGCTGAATATCTGCCTGGGACCATCCAAATGCAGTTGGCACACAAGTACCAGCCAAACCCTCGTTGAGAATGCATGCAGAACTTGACCCACTACCAGAGGGAGGGAGACAGGGTGGGATACAACAAAAGGGTGTGTGGAGGACCGCAGTAAGTGGTCAAGGACAGCAACAAAACAAATCATCAGATATTTTAGCCAATACACTCCCATGCGTATCTGTTTAAATGGTAGACATGGTATACATGAGGGCTCTGCAGCTGCCTCTGTTTAACAGAACAGCATTTATTTGCTTGACAACAGTATCATATCCCCTTGATAAGTCCCATTCATGTTTAGATGTGAAAGAGTCTTTCTGTTCCAAAGCCTGGGCTGTAACAAAACACTGAAAGGATGAGCATTAGTGTCAGTGAACCCGCTCTGTGCTTTCACGCTCATCAGAGTCACAGAGCAGCAATTTGCCATTGACTGTTTTTTTACTGTACGCGTCTGTGTGCTCCTTTTTTTTTTTTTACTGGATCAGATCATTTGCATAATTGTAAATCTGCCACTGTTGTTGAATCTATTCAGCCACAGAAAATATGAAGCTATTATTTTAGTTTGACAGAAATTAGTCATTTAGAAGCAAAAAACCAAACAAACTATGGTACGATGAACACAGGATAAATACATTTAAATTCATTCATTAAAGTGTTGTCAGTTCAATTTGAGTGCTCATGCTTCATGTACTGTAATGCAGGTACATAAATGATGATACTTCACATAATTACTTAATCCAGTTTGATGAGGATTTGTTATACAATGGAAATGCATAAACATTTCAAATGAGACCGAATTTTTCTGAATTTCTGAATCCGTGTCTGTATGTATATGTATGGTTTGTAGCTTGTTGTACGTCTTAGAAGGTGCTGGCTGACTACATGTCTTCGTTAAATTAACTGCAGAGAGAGCACACCAAGGAGAAGCTGAGGTTTGACGCAGACACCTGGCTCTCTGGAGAGGCCAGCAGCAGGACTGGAGCCATGGCCAGTTATGAATATGAATACATGTTTGGATAAACATTGTTCAGCATTTGCCATGTTACAGCCTGTTCATCAACTCTTTTTGTTTCATTGATTCAAGTTAACAAGAAAAGCATAATTTGAACTACTCTGCTATTTCTGAAGTATTCTATACTGTTTTGCTTCGAGAGGACAATAACAAAAATGTAAAATGACATTGGAACTATAAAACCAGTGTAAGTCAGTGTCTGGCAAGCATCATAAAAGGATTATCCTAGTTCAAGCTAAGCAACACTTTGTGCGTAATCAAAACATTTCTTACCAATAACTGTATTCCTCTGTTACTTAAGATAAAGTCATTTTTGGCACAAGGCTTCTCTGTTTCCAGATGCAAGAACAAACACAGGCTGAGACATTTCCAATCACATATGTAATAGCTTACAGCTCAGTTCAGCTTCATTTAAAAACACAAATGATATACTTACTTCATTTTGAAATAAAACAACAAATTCAAACCGTGAATACACTATTGAATTGGATTGTGACACAGTAAAAATGTTTATATTAGATCTTCAAGCAACGTTAATGTGGAAATGTGTGTTAACTGTGGAAATGAATTCATAACTTTCTATATGATATGATGGGCAGAAAACACAATAATGTTAAACATTTATGTCAAGCCAAAATAAATAGGGTTGTAGTTTATTAAAAAATAAGTATGGTCTGAGCAGATGTTGCAAAGTATCACTGGAGACAACTTTAAACTTACAACTTAAGAAGAGTAAACCAAATATGTGCAGTAATAGGTTTTAAAATCAAAACAACGCAGAAATCATATATGGTGTGAATAGTTCACCGATTCTTTTCAGGATAGAAAAGCGAGCAGGGTGAGTGGTTGTATTTCTTTAAGTAATGTAGCATAAACTCTGGGATAAATTACAGCATGTATATGGTAACGACATCAGATACTGCTCACATCAAGACGACGTGTGAGACAAATTAATTGTAATACATGTTAAACAGTTCTGAAGTATACTATGAAGCATTCTGTGTTTATTTTGTCAAAATCTGGTAGGGGGGAGATGAAACTGAGAGAAGCAATATAGAGGATTGGGGAGAAATGATGGAGAGAAATTAGATGCTTGACCTGCCCTGCTAGCTCGTGACCCTTAGCACAGAGCTGGAATAATATTCTTCCCAGGAGACTGAGCACACAACTCCGGCTCTGTGCGCTTCCCTCCTATCACCAGTAAAATCTAATAGACGAGGGGAAGGTAAGGGGAGAGAAAATATGTTTAAGACTTTGCGCCTGTGTTTTTAGGGGTACATTTGAACCTTTAGGTAATAATAAAAGAGTCACAGAAGTAGGGAGATAGTCTTTACAGTTCATACAGTTTTAGTTTCATTATGACCCACGCCCATGGCACGAGATGCACATACAGTATATGGACATGCACATACGCATAGACTGCATGGGCTGAACACATCATTAAAAATCCAAGCCCATGAGAGTCCATCCTAAGCTCGAGTTGAGAATAACCATCTGTTTGCAGCTCACTCTTTGTAGGTGGGCCTATTAGAAATGGAATGTGTGAGACATTAGTCCTTTGCTCACATTTCTCAGCCAAGCCAGAGGACTGAAGTGTCTGCCCTGCTGCATGTATACATTACCCAGACACTAGTGCCTGACCCAAGATTAACCTCTGCAGGAGTAACCTCCAGCTCAGGGGTCAATGGGTCGACATCATTGAACAGGAAATCAATATGATAGAGCAGAGGGCTGGTTTGCACACAGAAAGGGTGCCGGAGAAGTTTTTGTGTGTATGTGCTTAAGAGAGGTAATGAGGATGCTTATTCAAATCCTCACACGTGCACAGTAAACTCATGTGTACGGGCCCAAATCTCCAGCAAAGCTTGGTCATGATCGTGATGTCAGGGTAAAAGAATGCTAGTTCATTCAATCAACCACTAATAACTTCCTTTGTGGTGAAACACTGATGTAAAATTAAGCTTTAGGCTGTAAAGAAAAGATTTTAAAACAACTTTATTGTCTTTCATATAAATGAAAACACATAATTGTGTAGTTGTATTAAATCATGTTGCATTTACACATTCACAATGTGGGGACTCAACTCCCATTTGGGGACAAAAAGCAGGTTCCCACAAGGTAAATAATTAAATTTTAGGATTAAGGTTTTTGGTTAAGGTTAGTGGGTTAGGCAGGTAGCAGTTATAATTAAGGCTACAGTAAATCTCCAGGAAATCACGGTAAATCAATACGATGTCTTCCAAAGTTATGTGTGTGTATGTTTACATGCATGTGAAAATTAGTCAACAGTATCATCATGTATGCACATCTGGAGGAATGTGTTTTGACCACAGGTTTTCTACCAGCAGCACGATCATATGTTTTGAATAGAAGCTACAGAAGGGAGACTTATTTTTTTCACTGATGCCCTTGTCATCTTGTCACAGGTCTGTAGCAGCTACTGTGCTCATCTAAGAACTACAGTATACATTTCTGTTCCACAGCTTTGAATACTGGGTTTGCAACTAAATGTTGTGATTTCATCCTGAAGAATCATGCATCTTGCATGATCACTGTCCTGCTCCTCCCATCATGTGAATATGATGAAGAAAAAAGGCCATAATTCCACAGGAAGGAGTCCTTTGACCCCTTGAATGAAGTGAGATGAAGCTTTGATCTCCACTGTAAGACAGCATAGAGCTTATTCCTTTTCCTGCATGCTGGTTAGATTTTTTTTTTCATTTAAGGCTGCAGTGCCTATACTGTTGTGGATCCTTGATGTCCACATCACAATCTTGTTTCAAATTCTCGCACCTTTTCAGTTAGTGCAGTTAAGAGAAGTTGGTGAATCCAAACCAGAGGCCTTGAATTGACTGGATGTATGCACAAGAGGTACAGTCCAGGAAGTACTGGTATTTTCAGTTTTTTCAGCAGAGGTACATTTTCCTCTGTGGGTCAAGGTCTTAAGCTTTGATTTTTTTGTATGCTGAGTCAGTAAACACCCCGCTGACTCCCATATGTTCTGACTCCTAAGTCTAGATGTAGAGCTGAAGTCTGTTAGACTACAGTACAGCTGAATAAACCAACTTCAGAGTAACAATTAGTTTAAGTGCAAATAAGCTGAAAACAAATTGGAAGATGCCCATCAACATGTCAACAAAATATAAACAGGTAAGAAATAAAAATGAGCTGGTGTGGTTTAACCTGAGATTTGGCTGTATGAAAAGTAAAGTGTTACTTAAAATGAAGATGATGGATATATGCATATGTTTACTGTAATTATTCATGAGTGTGCCATTGCCCTTGACCAAGTTGCTGGCCTCAGAACTGGAGATGGTCTCCAGGCGCTGCGCTGTGGCTGTACACTGTTCCTAAATAGTTAGGATGGATCAAATGTAGAGGACAAATTTCCCCAAGGGGATTAATAAAGTCCAACTTACTTATTACCACTCTAAAAATATAGTACAGAGCAAAGTCACATTGCAGATAGGGCAGCAACAAGCAAAAACATGGGCTGACACTGATGGCACGTATTATTTCAGCAAAACACCTTAAAGCTAGCTGATGCCTAAATCATAAGCAAAATCACCTTCCCTTTTGCGATCAACACAAATGCCCAGTTTCAAATCTGCATAATTGTCAAACTAACACTACAGTGTTGAAAGAATGATTGATGACTAAAACTTTGTATTTTAATGTTATACCTGGCCAGCAGCATCTGTTATCATAAATGAAATCTAAACTCTATATTTAATTAATTAAATATTCTCTGCTTATTCTCTATCATAAACAGTCATTTGAGGTGCCGAAAAGGACCCCAGGATGTAAGATGACTGGTAAGAATATGAAGAACATGTTTCTATTATCCAAATGTATTATAATGTCTTAATTTGTCTCTAAGTTTCTCCAAAAGTTCCCTTTTCTTGTGAAGTATTCCATAGCTTTCAGCCTTTAGGCCTCTGAAACTACTTTAAAACAGTTATTTGAACAAACTGTTCACTACTGTGCAAATTTATACCTGTGACTGGAAGTAAGCATCACTTTGGTTTAAAGGATCTTAAGCCAAAAACATTTAAAACCACTCACTGCAACAATGGTCTTAAATTATTTAAGCATTGCATATCATTTCACTACCCTCTACCTAAGAACTTTCCACATGGGTAAAAGAGTTTTACAGTTTTATATATAGTATGTGTCTTGTAAAGTTCATAAAGTTACAGGCTATTTAACCAATGTTTATTTATGTTTATATCAATATAAATCTAAAAATGCCAATCAAGACATTAAAAATAGAGCAAGACATGTTTTTTTTGCCAGTGCCTATTAGCATGTGCTTTGTGTGTGTCTGTCTACACTATTATTATAATGATAGTATGTGATACTATCTTTCATTCATCAAAAGTCAAGAGAAATAGCTTTCATTTCAAGCCTATTGCATGGCTCCCTCTTGTGATGGAGCAACATCACATCCATTTATTTTTGAAGATTTAAAATCTGTGCAGTGACATCTGCTGACCATTAGATGGCAGTAGCAGATGAGGGCTTGACAAACAACATTGCCTCTGCTGCCACTGCTGATGCTAACAGTGACACACCGGCAGAAATACCAGCAAAATTGATCTGAATCTTGTTTCATGGTGAAGAAAATGTCACCAGCTTGATTGGCCTCATAACTAATCACTGTAATAGAGACATGTTGGATTGATTGGATAAAAGTTTAACAGCTATTTACAGCCTGTACTCATCATGTTTCAGTGACTGGGACAGCTGAACAAATAACTGAACTCATTGTCACCTGAGCAGAAAAACTCAAAAAAGTACTACTCAAAAAGTAGTGAACTGAGCACTTGGGTGGCATGTCTTTTAGACCTCAATATCTCAAATTAAGCTGCTGAGACTGTCCCCGAGACTGGAGGAGGATCTCACTTTGAAGTGGGATTAACATGTGTATGGGTGGTGGGGGTTAGAGGTGGTGGGCCTGGTGGTAGAGTAGAGACCACTCAAGAGGTTGCTCTACCACATGTTTCTCATTGAGCGTGTTGGTAAGTACAAACAACATTTATAGAGTTTAAATTCATATCTTAGTGAGAAAGAATACTATCACAGAAATACTTCAACTGAACAAAAACAGAATAGAATTTAAACAAAAAGTAATCTAGCAGCTGGTCTGTAATTACTCCCACTCTGACTTTGAACTGAGTATGACAAATGACTAGGCTGAGAGCCTTATCTGCTCTGAGACTTGAACTCAGCCGCACTCTCATGACACCACTGATCCTTACGCATTTGCTTTGGGATCAGGTGTCACCTCCCAGAAATCATTAATAAAACACAGTGCCTCTCAACTACCAGCATCCATCAATCATCTCTGAGTCACAGCAAAGCCTCTGGATCAAGACGGGTCAGTGCAGTTGAAAGGTATCTGTCCCAGCTGCTGAACCACACAAACACACACAGTCTGCTGTTGTAGCCTGTGTTTACAACCCGCCAGAGGGCAACGTTTGGTATCTAACAGTTCATATAACAGAGATGACACTAATACTCAATGATAGCGTATGACTTCAAAAGTATGCACGGATAGTTACTCACTCTGTGGGAGGGTTTAGGTCCTCTAACTTGGTCTCAAAGAACGTAAGGACCTCCTCACTTTGGGAAATGTGGGAGGGAAGCTTCATCAGAGCCTGTGGGAGAGAAGGGAGGGAGAAAGCTACTCGTTGCAACAAAAACACATATTTTAAAGGTTGTATGTATTTTTGAAAGTGCTGTCGTGTGGTTTGAATGGCAATGAGTAACCAGTTTATAACACTTAGTTATTGTACAGTCAGTCAGATGAGAAGACCAGGCGGAGATGTGGAGGGTGTGGAGGGGAAGGAAGAAAGCTCTGAACCCAGAGTTAGGGTTAAAACAAAAGAAAACACACAGAGGTGTTACAGTCTAACAACCGCCTGTCTCAGCTGCACGGACATTCAAAATTTAATGCACTGCATCCACTGCACTTGAATAAGAAAATACATCCGTATAGAAACAATATTAAAAAGAAATCTAGAGTTGTCTTTAAGCTTCTTGCCTTTGCAGCAAATCCTGTTTAGTTCCTCTAAATGAAAACTGCTGCCCCACTTGGCAACGCACCTGCCCCACATTCCCTTCTCTGACCTACTGAATATAAGAGGGCTCGGCCATCTGCACTCACTACTACACTTTAAGTCTGCTGATTCATTCTTATTCTTTAGATTCTTTTTTACCTCTGTGTGCCCCAGTTTCCCTTGTTTCCTTTATAGGCTGCCTATTTACATTGGTGACAGGAAATGACCAGTGCAGATAGAGCAGTTGCTTTCCTGTTGAGGCTGTTGGGGGAGATAAATGTTGAGGCCTGTCTTGGAAATACTGTGGCAAATGTTCAGGGAGTAGAGCACGGACATAGATAAAGTGCTCTTCTAACTAACACATAAACCAAAAATGTGACAGAGTTACTGTCCTAGAAGATGAGACGTATTGTGTTAACAGTAGACAAACTGAGCCTTTGTCTTACTTTGCAATAATTATCCAGGTGCTTCAGCCTTCGGACGGCTACATCTCTTATGTGACTTCGGCGAAACAAGACTTTACCTGAGGAAAAACAAAGCACTGTCAGTTGTACATAACTCTCAAAAAACATTCAAAATACAACAATTAAAACTTCAGATAATCAAAAGTACTTATTAAATGGGAGAATGGGATTGAATGGCAAAATTGGGAATTATTCATTAACGGGAGCCAGTAGCACCCACTCTCCCCTTTTTTCTGACATGTCTGCTTTATATTACTCCCTTTTTCTTCCTCATCATCTTTTTACATAATGATGAAACCATATACAGAATTTCGCTCTCTCTTTTACTCATGGCCCTGTATTTTACTCATGCTCCGTCTCCCCTCCAAACCTCTTCTTTTGAGTTTTTTTATTTATGTATTTGTTTTCTTTTGACTCTTTTATTTACTTTTTTTGCCCGTTTTTTCTTTGTGTGTCGCTCTCTTTGCAACTTTACTTCCTTTATGTATGTAAATGTGGATATGTATATATATTTATTTGTTGTATTGAAATGGTAGATTTATATTTGGGTGGAAAATAATAAAAAAGTATAACTCACAAAAGAAAATAAATAAACAAATAAAGGCGGCAGCACTTAGCACAGCTTCTTGGGACATGTATATATCTATATGTAGACATGTTTACACCACAGATGGTGTATCTTTACCAAATAATTAATTCATATGTTGTCAGTGTCCATTTGACATGACACACTAAAGAACATTTGAAAAAAATTGAATACATATTTGAAACAGTTGTAAAAAGTTACTTTACCACTCTATTAATTCTCATTTTATAGCTCTTGGGAGACT
This sequence comes from Maccullochella peelii, assembly GCA_002120245.1. Lineage (NCBI taxonomy): Eukaryota > Metazoa > Chordata > Actinopteri > Centrarchiformes > Percichthyidae > Maccullochella > Maccullochella peelii. The sequence goes on from LKNJ01000270.1 coordinate 165,649, forward strand.
GACTGTGAATATCACTGTCTAAATTCATGAAGTCAACTAAAGAGTAAAATTGTGCAGGCTGTAAGGGAATACAGTTCACACCATGTTGGGCTTAGAGAAAGATCAAAACGGCACTGGCCAGACTTGAGCAGTACAGCTTGTCTCACAAAGGATCTCTTCATTGCTCTCCTCTGCTCTGGCCCACAATGAGTTTATCAGATTAGACAAATCCCTCTCTGATAGCTTCCTACTGCCATGGAAGACCACAAATGATTTGGCCTGGATTGAATATGGCAGTTAATAAAACAATGCAATGTGGTAGGCCATGCTATGTAGTATGTAGGCGTACTAACAAACATCAGTTATGCATGAAAATGTCTGAAGGCCTTTCTTTTGCTTGTACTTACAGGGCTCTTGAATACGGCAGTCTCTTGGATAAATCTAAACTTGATGTGACAGTGATAACAGAGTGGTGTGCATGCTATGATGAATTACCTGGCAAAAAAGGAATAATCCTCTTTTTTGGGTCCTTCTGTCCTCCTTCAATTGGGAATTTGTCGAGGATTCGCATCTGTGAACGAAAGGGAGAATGTAAAGAGTGACACAAACATGAGTTGTGCAGCAAAACTCAAACACATGCCTTTTTGATTGCCACGAAAAAGATACGTGCCAATACAAATGGCAAGCAATCAACTGTTTGATGGCTAAACCACATGAACCGTCTTTCCATCTACGGCAAGTTTATCAGTCAAAGTTGAAAGTGGAGGAATCTGAGATGAGAACAGAAACACAGAAGGGGTTGCAAACTCTCCAGGAACAGTCGACCTCCTTGTTACGGTACATGAGTTCAACACAGGGTGTAATTACACATCAACTGAAAAGCTACTGTGTCATGCAACTACAAACAGTTTCACTTTGATCTCTGGGGCAGCAGACAAGGTTACGTCGCCCACACTTAGCTGGGGGAAAAAAATCAAAAGCAAGTTCCACTTAAGGGGCTTAAAAAACCATCAAAGGAGATCATTAACACTGATGTTAACACTTGATACAGCTGACCATTTACAAGACGGATCTATGGAGAGATATAGGGCGAAAAAAAAGATAAAAGCATTATGTATCAAGTCTTTTATGATGACAGCATACAACTATTTAAGTGCTAAGTGTAGCAGTTTGTAACCGTCTCAGGATGCGTCTGCTCGACAAGAGAGCGTCCTACAGTAACAACAAGCTCGAAATCCAGATGTAGCCCCACCTTTGTTCGTTCTGCCTTGCCTTGTTCCATATGTGCTTTGTTAAACAGAAGACTGTTAGCATCAAGCAAAAGCACACTCAACTGGGAGGAGGAGTCCGGGAGACTGGTCTTGGGCTAAACCGAGCCAAAAACAACCAGGTGGACAAACAGAATGAAGCTTGGATCCACTCTGTCTGGGCCTGCAGGACTTGTTTGTAGGATTACTCCAGTAAGAGGTGGTTTGGTTTCTCCTCCTGTGGTTCTTTCTTCACTGCACATCTGCAATCTCTAAATTTCTCTCAGGGCATGGCATTTCCCCCCTCCTCCGAAATATAGGCAGCTAACAAGAAATGGTTTCTTTTGAAGAGGTCAGCCATCATTATTGTGGTTGAAGGGCAAAGTAAAAGGGCTGAGTATAAAGAACAGCCCTGGTTAACCACACCTGAACTTAAACATGCACAACACACAGTTTTATGCTCCTAAAACTGAAAAGACAAGACATCAAATATGTATAAAAACCAGACTGTTTTTCTTTAGACTTCTATGGCAATAATACAATTTTACAGCAAGGGCTGTAATTTTTAAAAATCCCAGTTTTTATAAAAGTGCATTGGCAACTGTATTGTTTGTCTGACACACTAAGCTGCACACTCATCATGTTATCAGCCTCCCAGCTGGATGGAGCCGTATACTCCCTCTAAAGATGGGAGAATTCATTCAACACCTTTAGAAACCGCCTCGGCTGACAGAGAGGCTCTTCATACAGAAGTGATGATGACATCGGCCCCGGGGACCTGCCTGGATACACTCACAACTCTTCAGGACAGGTGTGAAAGCCGTTTCTATGGTAATAGCTGGACAACTTGGAACAAAACTCTGAGGGAAAACATTTCTCACATTTCATATACCTTTAATTCACCCCAGATGCTGTATTTAATCTATACTTCTTTCCTAAACTCTGCACATGATACTTCAGTGCATTAATCTGCAGAGTCAGCCAAGTGTTCCCACTGGGAAAATGAACATGTCTATGTAGTAACAGGTGCTATGATGTAATCACATTTCACTGTGTCTTTTTACACACTCTATAATTAGTGTTGTGAATAAATGCCCAAGGAAGACAGTGCAATAAACACTCAGTCCTCAAACATATCTCTATTTTCGCATTATGACATTGTGGACATGAATTATGGTGACAGGAGAAACCCAAACAGCTTCTGTACACTGTAATGACAATGATTTGAAGCATTTAAAGTTAATTGCAGTGTGGAGGGAAGAACAGACAAAGAGACACTGCACTGTGCAGCAGACAAAGAAACTGTTCGGAGAGGAATCTCAGACAGGGGGAGTTTGGAGGAATTCCTGGATTGTGTTTTGACATCTACTTGACAGTTGTTTACTGCAGAGAGATTGTGATGCAACAGCCCTCTTGGTCAGAACTGTCTCAGCTTTATCGTCCATGTTGTTACAAAACCTGCATCATTAGCATTATCAGAAACAAGTAATGTAAACTAACATTTTACGTCTCCTCTGGTACTAACAAATTGCTGCAACACTGACAAGTGTATCTTGTGTGTGTATCTGGGGGCATGGTTAGAAAGTGAGCTTACACGACATCTGTAGCCCGCCCCTCATCTCTTCTTTATGGAGCTAGAGGCTACATTAGCAGCTACTAGCATAACACAACCAAATCTCTAACCGAACTGTCGATGGTTGAGTTGCACTGTGGGAAATGTAGGCGTCAGGTTTTAATAAGGAGGAAGAATGTGTTGAATAAAAAGGCAGAATTCTCTGGTTCTGCTGCATTGATTTTTTTTTTAAATCATCCATCATGAGTCCAAATACGCTAAATCAGTGGAGAACTCTTAAATAATCTTTCATTTCAGACTATTCTCAGCCATCAGTTTGTCTTCCCTCATATGCCTGCAAAGTAGTCCAGGTTTGACAACAGTTAAAAAAAACAACCTTGTTAAATTCTCATCTTGTGTCGGGAATGTAGGCCAGACAAATTATAATGCAGAAAGGGCAGAGCTGACCCTGGTCCAATTCCCCAATCCAAAAATAATGACGAGTAAGGGATTTTTGGAGAAGTTTCTGTCCAAAGGGAAACCAGGCCAGCTTGCACAGTCCACAATCCCCCTGTGGAATGCTGTGACCCATGTGCTCTGTCCGCTGTGGTTGAAGGGTGTGGAGGGGGGGAGATCTCACTCGCTTCTCTCTGACAGTAAACTCTGGTTGACACACGGACCAATTCTGCTCACGTCAAACATATGCGGGTCAAAAACATTTCCCTTTGACACCAGAAACAGCATTTGGTGGAATTCAGGCTCAGCAGTTTTCAGCATGAAAACAAATGTCTATAAAAAACAAAGATTCAATGTGTTTAATTCTGCACATGCATTACAAAGAGCACAATTCCCTATATGTCAGCAGAAAAGACAAAGAGAAAAGGAATAAGATAAAAAGGAGATGGGATCCTGATAATTTATGATAATTGCTTCCCAGAGGAGCAGATATGAGTTATGTTTAGTGCACTGGAGAGGTTTGAAACATTAGCATTGAGTGCACTTTTGGACATCCATTTGGCACTGAAAATGAATACTTAACCTTCAAAAGACAAACAGCAAAGCTGCCTGTTGTTGACGAGGGGTTTTATAAGACCAGCTATACAGTGCTGACTGATGTTGGACATACTATGAATGATCAGCCACTGCTTAAAAGGCGTTTCTTGTTCTGTGACCTTACTTAGCTTTTCTGAATTCTGAATTAATGCTTATCAGATGAGATCATGGTCACATTTGTCAGGCCGAGGGTGTCGGATGCATTTTTTTCTCTGTCAGCTTCTAGTTAACATAAAACATGCAATTGTGCTATGAAGACAGAGGACTGTGCAGAGTTGGGAAAAGATTGTAGGTGTCAGTTGGCAGACACACAAACAAAAGCTCAGTTTCTGCCTGGAGAAAAGACAAATATTCCAAAACAGGCGTTAGAAAAGTGAGACTATGGGACTTTCATTGCTCAACATTATTGAAATCATAAGGAGACATGCAGCAGTTAAATAGCTGTCTTATCTAAATTTCCAACGGAAAGCATCTTCCTTTCAGTCTTTAAATCCAAGGCTCCAAAACTGCTAATTACCCCCAACCCCCAACCCTTCCTGACCACAGCTTCCTCCTCGTTTCATCCAGTGCATTCTGGGACTGATTTATGATCTGATTTCCACAAAAAAATAATTGTTCGTAATTATTCAGTACTTTTTATAACATTTAACATTTTTTATGCACCTGTTGACATGCTATCTTACCTAATAGTGAGATGATGCTTTTGTCTATTTTTTTTTTTTTTTTAAACACGTGCTCAATTCAATACTAACCATATATTGTCTACAACTGCCGGTGTGCTTCACAGAAGACACTTCATCTTTCACCTATATGTTCATCTAAGGACAAATAAACCACACTATCCCCAACCATTTTGTATGGACAGCTGCAGACTGTTGTTCTTCACGGATTACCGTGGCCAGACAAACACACCCAGGCAGCAGGGATCTATGGACAAGACTAATGCTTACAGAGACAGGAGAGAAGCTCTGTTTCCATCAAACAGACCAGGGCAGAACTTTCCTGGCTATTAGCAAGAGACCAGAGAACAAAGGGTTTCCTCTGCTGCCTTCAACACAGCCAGCCCACCAGAGCCACAGCGCTGTAGAGTGCAGTCTGGCAGGAAGGGTTATCAGAGAAGAGCCAGAGAGTCTTGCACTGATTCAGGTTTAAACCCCCTCACACTGTTGCTTAGGCTACTTATATGTTTCAAACAAACTACAGTATAGACAATTCAGCCCTGTGTGATTAAAATGTAAACTTGAGTCACTGTTAGGAAATGCAGAGATTTCACTGGAGGCTACTGGATCCCTCAAAAAGTCCTGAGGCAAAACTTTGCCCCATGCTGTATTCTGGATACTGACTGATGTCATGTTTCTTCCTGCATCTGCTGACTGGATTTCCCCCATTTCCCTTTTTTCCAAACAGGCTCTAGTAGTCTGAAATGAGACCTTTCACTAAGCATACTGCCTTCTAGCAGCTGAACAGAAAGGCGTGACCAGAAGGTCAAACTGACCTCACAGAACTGAATATGAAGAAGACATATTCAGGCCATTCTCAACACACAATGTAAAGGTGTAGAACTTAAGCTTCTCATGTATTAATTGACTGTAGAAGTATTGAGTTAATGTATCAGTATAACATACCTGTAGGTCAAAGAATTTGCTGTATCTCCTGTAGATGACATGGGAAGTAGAGTCTGAGTAAGTGACATTGATGAGGTACACCTAGTGAGAGAAGCACAAACAAAAGAGGTCCATTAGGAACAAAGTCACTTTATCAGAGACACCATGGCACTGCTTTAGCTTGATTTGCCCTAATGACACAAAGTGCATTCCCTCCTGACTTCAAGAGGTCGTCAAACGTCAAATAAACTCATTAAGTTCATTTGTTTCCATCACACATTGGAAAGCCATCAGGGGTCAATGAGAGGGCCAAAAGATTTCAAGAATTATGTCATTAAAACCATTTATAATGAAGTACATTTGTGTTTTTGAGTGCAGCTGATTGAATGTGACTCAGTGGTTTTAAAATATTTCAGAACAAGTTTAACTCTCAACAGTGCTGGTAACAAATTTCTGGTCTGCAAACACGACCTTGCATGATTGTTCTTATGATATACAAAGTTGTATTTCAGTGCCTTATAACTAACAACTTTGCATTTTAATTTTGCAATGTCCACCTGAGTCCACTGTCTGAGGAAACACATGATGCTCCCATTATGTCAACAACCTCCAGCGCTTCTGTCAATCATCAGGAATAATGACAGGGAAGAAGTGTTTACTCATACAGAAACTGAAATGGGAATATAATTTATTTGGCAGACATCAGTCATTTACAGAACAAAACACTATTGTTGGAAGTTTTCCCAAAATAAATTCTCTATTTGCCTCAGCAATAAAGGGCCAACAAACAATTGTGCATGCCCTGAGGTTCGGAAACAGATGGCTGCACCTAATGCATTTCCATCTAAGCGCATGGCACAGAGTGTTTACAAAAGCAGCATTTACACATATGGTGGCAATCTGAAAGGACATCAGTTACTAGTTTGAAATGCAGTCTTCATTCTGCACACAGTTCATTACAGAAAGAGTGCACAGCGAAGCGGAACGAGTTCTCCAGCAGTCCGCTAATTAGATACAGACAGCATGACCAAACACTCTGAGTTTAGGCAACAGCATGGCTCAAAGTGAGGGTGTGTGAGGTCAAGATACATCCCAAAAGGACCATGAACCATGTTTATTTTTGAACATGACAATATAATTTATGCAACAGAAAACATTGAGATTAACACATTATTATGAGTTAATTAATGTGTAATTTATATGTAACACTTAGAGTAAGATCAGGAATTGATTGTGATGGTTGCAACCAACATTACTGATACTTCGAGCCTATTGTAATTTCATGCAAAAGGATTACATTCTTTACAGCGGATTCAAAACAAGTAAACACCACAAATGAATGCACATTTATGTGTGGGCTCATCTGCATTAAATTACCATGACTGGTGGTTATATATAGCCAATTCATGGCACATTCTTTACTAAATATTAAAGTCTGTATTCAACAAGGGTGTTCATGCAGTAAACTGCACAAACTGAATACTTCCCATTGGATCTCATCTCTCCTGAAATGATCCTCTGGCAATGTATGTAAACAAGGATTAGTTGCCATGCACTCTCTGGCTCCAGTGCCATGAGTCCCTGGAAGGAAGTCACACTTGAACAGTGGGGACAAAAGACAAAGGGTTGCTTCTTTCCTCTCTCAAACCGGATAAGCATTTTCAGTTGCTTAGCTCATAGATAATGAGATTTTATTTTTTTCTTCCTCCTCTTCCCTCATGGGGACTTCCCAGTCAACCCTCACCTCCGGCTTCCATCCCAAGGGAAAGTCTGTGCCCTATGTTTAGTGGCCTCTGGGAGCCTCCCTCAGCAGGAGATGGATGATGCAATTGATCCCAACTCTCATTCATTAATCCAATTGTACCTGATGGACTAATTGATTTTTGCAGCCCCGCTGAGACATGTCTAGTGGTTCATGTGATTTGATTACTTAAGTCAGTAAAAGAACACCAAGACCAGAGCAGGCAGTCAAACAAGACTAGGATTCTACAGCCACGCAAGCAGCTCTGTGAGGCTGTCCTTAGGCACGGCAGTGCTTTATGGAGTGAATATAGTCTCATAAAGATTTGCAAACCAAAAACCAAGATTTGCAAACCAAAAACCAAGATTTGTAACCAAAAAACCAGATTTGTAAACCAAAAACCAAGATTTGTAAACCAAACAGCAGAGCAGAGCATAGAGCCATACTGCTGCATACAGGAGTTGTTGAGCTGGCAGCATGAACTTCCTGCAGGTTCCACCTGTTTTAATCTCAGCCAACCACGGCGAACCACCTCTGACATCAAATACCTACCTACAAACTATTTGAATTATGTTGTTTGTTGAGAGCATGTCCTGTCCCCAGAGGCTGCCTGATTGGCTAAACTGTGGGAAAAATATGTCCCACAGGCAGCCCGTACATCATCTTTGCCGTAACTAAGCCCACAATCTACACAGGCTAACTACTGACTACCAAAGGGATACTCACCACGCACACTCATCTACTAATATGTTCAGGTAACTATTGTTAAATGAAGGTTGGTTTAATTGTGTGCTACATGTTTCTTAGAATTTTAATTTCTCTACAAAATGAAAGTTGATTGAATTATTCTTATATATAAAATCTGTAGTCTATAGTTTCACAGACATGTGTTAACAAGCTAAGATGTTATTTAATAAGTAGAGAATATGTGGATGTTCTGATTTAGGTCTGCATTTAACATTACACCACGTCTAATTCATTACTTTTCCTAAATTAAGCCTTCAAATCTTGTTTTTGTGATGTTTTCTTTAAAAGGTTGAGAATTATGTAAGAGTGTCAGTTTCTTTCACAGTAGCAGGTTGTGTTTTCCTGAGGAGGAAGAACTTTTCTATCTCTTACTGCCACAGTAGCACACAGCCACAGCACTGGTGTGTCAGGTAAACTGCAGAGTATCACTTTCTTTGCATTTGGCCATTTTGATGCCAGAAACTCTGAAAATGAAGACGTGGCTGAAGTACGTGAAGATGACAATTATAATTTTGTGCCAAAAGATTTATCAAATAATTCTGAAGCAGAACCAAAGTATTGCACAACTTGAAATTTTGACCAGATGATGGTGCTAGATGAGACATTTCAATCTGGACCAAAGAGGTGGACGCCCTGACCACCCTAAAGCTAAAAAAATAACTCACTTTCAAACACTAGCTAGAACTAAAATAACCCCCATCACAGGGTTCACACAAAAAATAATTCAAATAATACATAAAGCTCAGTTGTGTGATACAGAGAAAAAGGATGAGTCTGTTTGTTCAGATGTTTCTCAAACTTCTGAACAAACAGGATATTTAATTTATTTTCTTTAGACTAAATGTCCAAGTTAACCTTGGATACATATTCCACTTGACAAGTCATCATCCGACAACCTATGAATCAGTTCAGTTGAGTATCATGTAATGAATAATTAACTGCTTTCAAATACAGTTTCTTTATTGTCCTCCTTATCTAAGCTGCTGTCACTTGCAAAACTGGTTCATTCATTTGCTTGTGAACTCTTGTGACTCTCAAAGGTGTAAATGACCCTACAAAAGGTTAAATGCCTGGAACTCCCCACCAAACTGGGGAAGCCTTTGGGATGAAAGGCAACACATCTAGAAGAATCTAAAATATTTGCCTTTGAATTAGCACTTCTAGATATACCATAACCTCCATGACAGAGAATCTTCACAGACACAACTTACGTTTACAATTTCCTGACAAGGGCCTCTTGTGGCCAAGGAAATTCTGACTGTTGTCTGTCAGGAGCAAGTAAGGCAAAAGTAAAGCAGTGTTACAACACCGCAAAATCCAGCATGTGAATTTGTCATGGAAGACCACTGTCCGCCCCCCATCTCCTACCAATGGTGAATGTCCATGACAACTATCTTTCCCTAATCTTAAGCAAGTAGTTTTTTAACCATTTTAACCTCAAACAAATAAATTTTAGGTAACTAATAACCAAACTTTACCATAGCAGTGGTAGATGAAAAAATGGTCCTGTGAATCACTTCAGTTACATTTAATAGTTTTGGATCAGAAAATGTTCATGGGTAATCTTAGAAGGCAATGTCCTGGAAAATGAAATTGCAAAGAAAGTGCATCCATATATTCTTTTAAAAAATCCACTCCTCAACAGCTTAAAATTGGCTCAATAACAGTATTTTATGTGTATTTGCATATTGGTGTGCATTACAAATAAACTTCACCACGAAATAAAGCTATATTGTTATGGTGTAAAAGTAACTGTGTGCAGATCTTAATGCTGACTATAGGTTCATTTACCTAAATTCATGTCAGATTGTTGATGATAAAATGGTTGTATTTTTCACTACAGAGTTTCAGTGAGTACAAAATCCAAAGCAGGAATTTCCATGCTGCTAGCTCTTCTCATGGCTGTTTATCTCTGGAATAATTTTGTTGACCACAAAACCATTCATCTCCAAGAAGATATGAAAAACTGTGGCAGTGAAAGGAAGGAATCCACCAAAAAGAACTCAAAGGAATACTCCTGGCTAACATGTCAGCAAAATTTGGCTGCTGCCAAGATCCCAGGCTTCAGCTCTCTTTCTCGTGAGACTCAAGACTTTCTCTACTATCGTCACTGTCGCCATTTCCCCATGCTACTGGACATTCCTGACAAATGTGGAAGAGCTGATGAATCTGCAGACACCTTCCTTCTGCTGGTCATTAAAAGCTCCCCTGGGAACTATGAACGCCGAGAGGTGCTGCGCAAAACCTGGGCTAAAGAAAGGTTACACAATGGTGTGTGGATCAGAAGGATCTTCATCTCAGGAACAATGGATGTTGGTTTGAAGAAAGAGAGACTGAATAAACTCCTCAAACTGGAGCAATGTGAGTACAATGACATTCTCCAATGGGACTTCAATGAATCATTCTTCAACCTCACTTTGAAGCAGATACTCTTCTTCGAATGGATGGAAAGAAACTGTCAGCACGCTCGCTTCCTGCTAAATGGCGATGACGACGTCTTTGCCAACACAGACAACATGATTGAGTATCTCCAAAGCCTCAAGGATAATAATGGAAGTAAGCACCTCTTTACTGGCCATCTGATCAGATATGCGAAGCCCATTAGATTGAAAGAGAGCAAGTATTTTATTCCATTTCAGGTGCACAACTCAAACTCATATCACCCCTACTGTGGTGGTGGGGGCTTCCTCCTGTCTGCCTACACAGCTTTGGTCATATACAAGATGTCCCAGTCCATTACTATTGTTCCCATTGATGATGTTTACATGGGGATGTGTCTGGCCAAAGCAAAGCTTGCACCTGTTTCTCATATGGGTGTGAAGACACTAGGATGGCAGATCCCCTCCAGAAAACTAGATAAATATGACCCTTGCTATTTTAAAGAACTGCTTCTGGTACACAGATTCCTTCCAGCTGACATGTATCTTATGTGGAAAAGAATACATGACCCCAATCTGAAATGTGGTACCTCAATGAAATGGCTTAAGGAGAGCCAAACTGTAATTTACAAGTGGTAAAGGAGCTTTCTGACACTTATTCCACTCGCTCTTAGGTTGTGAGAGCAGGTCTCTTCTTCATTTTATTATGAGAAAAGATTTGAAGTGTTTTATATCACTGTTCAGCTGCAGCTTCTCAGTGGGCGTCCAACGCAGTCCAATCATTTATTTTTTTATTTTTTCATGTGGAGTGTGGGAGAGTATGTTTTGTGTATTAAGTATTTACATAACTATTGTCAGCTTCATGTTGTGTTAATGTTGTGACTAGGGCTGGTATTGGTCTACAATTCTTTCTCACTACAAACTTATTTATGTCCATAGCACTTAATCTCAACAAGACTTTAAAGCCAGCTGAAATAAATGTTTGTTTGTTTTTTTGCTACAGCAATAACATCTGCTCTGTAAATGACATCTCCTGTGTTATCCTTTTAGAAAAATCTGACACCAAAAGGGAACATATTTATATTTTATATTTCTTGGTTTTGTGGATCCTCCTATCTTTGCATTAATTCGTCAGAATACTGTTAGTTCCCCATCTAAGTAGATGGAGAGCTTGTTTCCATACAGCCAGTTACTTCATTTTAAACCACAGTTGGATAAAGCAGTAACAAAATGGTTCTATCATAGGCAGACAGTTATACTGACTAACAGCCAGACAGCAGTCTGCTACACAACACAATTAAGAGCCACATACTTTGAACAACAACCTAGATTATCTTATCTGCTTATCTTCTTTGTTATCTAACCTACAAGCACGAACATGTCTTGCCCTGCACCTTAGCTTGAGGAACAAGCGACCAAACAGTCACAGGGGAAAAGTACACTGCTAATGTTATATTAGCTAATTAGCTGGTCAGCTGGAGTGCATTAAATTGCATGTACATGCAAATATCACTTAGGTCCATTAGGATGCTGGTGTGGCCCTTACTCTTCAATACCACTGCTGGCTTGTAAGCTACAGCCCAAGTTTGTTAGCTTTTGTTTACTTTTTCTCTGGTTCCTCTGTCAGGGCTCAGCCTGCCAGTTGCTGTCAAACACAGACACTGACACACCCATCCAACTGCCAAAGGGAGCACTTCTGATATTTCCCCAGACATTTTTCTTCCTTTCAGTAATAACATACTATTGACAATAAAGTTTAAAAACACAGTGACAATATTTTTGCCTGCAAAAACGGATGACAACATGTGATTTCAGTTGGTCTTTAAAGTCTACAGCTATGCTCTGAGGTTGTCCTTTGTGCTAAATGCTAACGTCAGAATGCTAACATGCTCACAATAACGTGCTGATGTTTAGGTGTGATGTTTACCACATTGACCATCTTAGGGTTAGCATGTTAGCATGCTAATGTTTTCTACTTAGCACAAAACACAAATACAGGTCTGAGGCTGTTGAAAATGTCATAAACCAACATAAACCAAAATTACAAACTGACAAAAATTTTAATGTTGACCTGTTGAGGGCGCTAGATTAAAAGCCAATGTCAGGTACTATGTCAATTTTCATCCACCCATCCACATTACACTCAAAGCCACACATGTGAACCTCATGGAGGCACAAGAGGGAAATTCAGGAGATCACCAAAGTCATTGGGATTCATCCTCTGGACACCACGAATGTCTGTACAAAATTTCAAATCAATCCAATTGTTATATTAAAAGATATTTCAGTCCAGACCAAAGTGGTGACCCTATAAGTTAGACCAACATTGCCAACCATAGAGCTGCTAGCATGGCTAAAATGTTTAAGAGATGTTATACAATGTGGAGCCTACATTTGTGAAGTTAATAGCTACTTGAACAGCATGATATCAGAAACAGAACGAGGAGACAACTTACATAGTGTTTGGAGGGATTCCTTCTCTTCTGGACGTCCACAACATTAACATCAAGGACCGTTCTTAGCTGCATCTTGACAAACCAAGTAGGATTTGCACCAAGAAATACTCAAAATGCTACAAATGAAGATGCTCACCCATGAAAACGATATAGAGTATCAAAAAGCATAAGGGAATTGCCTTGTGAGAACTCTGATGAGAAAAGTTGGGAGAAGGAAACAAGTCCGCACTCAGGCTCTGGGTGCATCCATGAAATGATGGTGTCAGGCAGTCTCGGGGCTTCTGAACTCCTTGTGAAACATGACAACGCAGTAAGACTGGCGTTTAATCAGTCTTCTCCTCCCTCAAGAGGGGCTGGACTGCCGCTGCAAAACTACGGACAGGAGGGCAGTGCAAATCAATATGTACGGGGCGGTCCTGCTTCAGCTGGCTGGACACACTGCACGGGACACTTTGAAGAAATGAAGTCAGGCTGGGACCTGTTTCTTGTGTCTCACGTGTAACTCTTGTAGCTACACAGTTTGTTTTTTAAGTAGACGAAGCAAATTAACGTTTGAAGTTTTGAAAGGCTTTGTGACAACAAACTCTAAATACATTTTTGTATGCAAATGCTGCAGTTTTAACTTCAAGAAAACAGCTTAACATGCATGAGCAACTACATAGAAAATACAATTTATCTGCTTGGCTGACAGTCACATACCATATCACTTACACCTTCCACTTTGTCGTTGATTTCAAAGGTTCAATAGGATTTCCGACAGCACTTAAACTCGATTTATGGCAATTGACTTTGCTCCCTCCTGGTGGAGGCGGCATGAGCATGAAGAAGAGAATAACATTTAGTTAATCTTCCCACGCGGGGGCGCTATACAACACTAAAATATCTCCTTCTCCATCGATTATGGGTTTTTTTATAATTATTTGCATTCTGCAGAGGTGGGGAGCAAAGTACATTTAATCAAGTACTGCACTTAAGTACAGTTCTGAGGTACTTGTCGTTTATTTGAGTATTTCATGCCACTTTTTTTTTTACTCCACTACATTTATTTTACAGCTAGTTTCTACTTTTTCAGATTCAGACTTTACACATTGTATGGTCAGCTTATAAAATATGATAATTAGTTACAAAATGATCTACACAACGGTACAAGTAGTTTGAATAAGAATCAACTCGACCAGCTATAACACCTACTTCTGTAAAACTGTGAAATAATCCAACAGTAGGTATATGATATAACACACTGAAAGGGGCTAGTCTACACAATGAGTACTTTTACTTTGGATATACTGAGTACATTTTGCTGATGACAATCTGTACTTTTAAATTAATTTGTATAGTTTCATTGCAGAACTTTTGATTGTAATAGAGTATTTTATGTGTTACAGTGTGTAGTATTGCTACTTTTACTTAAGTAAAGTATCTGAATACTGAATAGTGAATACTGTTCAGAGTCAAGTTATTTACTACTAAGAACAGTGAAAAGATGAAAGACACCAAAACTAAAAATCAGTGGGCCTATTGTATTTTACAATAATGTATGATCCAACAGTGAGTTATGAGCAATAGGAATCCTTTTAGGTAGCCCTATATTGTTATAAATTGGTTAGTTTACAGATATACTTTTGCTGTGAATTATGAAAATAAAACGCCAGCTAAACTTAATCATAAGGTTATGCCATCTGTTAGGTTGAAATAATTTACTACAGTCCCAGCCTAATCCCATCTTAATTACTGTGAATTATCTGAACTGATCAGTTGGCCTGAATAAGGCAAAAATGTTAAACAACAACTACCATTTTTTTCCTCTTCATGACGACAGAAACTCAAGTAGCATGCGTGGTAGAGCTGAGGGGCTGAGCCGCTAAGCACGTCCTGCCGAGGAGGTTCAGGAAATAGATACAGCTAACCAACTGCGCCAAGCCAACTAGTGATACAGCAACTGACAGCGGAAATGTGTGTGGAGTAAACGCATTTAGTGGATTTCTTACGTTGTTACAACACCACAAGAACGACCTAGCAAAACATGCTCGCATTTGGACCATATAATGATAATTACGTTACATTTCGCGGAATAAATTTAATTCAGCAAAACAGATGAAGCGTTAACGTATGGTTGCGCTTGACGTAATGACATAAAGCTGTTAACTTCCAACGGTTACTTCTCAAACACCAAAGCTAGCAAGTAACAAATACAAATAACACTCACAAAATAGTACAAAAGACAGCTAATATAACACTGTCTGTTTGTTGCAGTGCAATGTATTATTCATTTTATCTTTGCTAATTTCAGAGACCACTACTACTACTTGAACGACTGTTCGTTAGTAACGCTTTTATTTTGAACGTTTTTAGCGGAAATCCAAATAAGTACGTTAGCTAGCTTGACGCTAGTCCGCTAACTTCTGTATGGTCAGCCAACCGAAACATGGGGTCCTTTGACTATCCGTTTTTTACTGGCTAACGTTAAATTATCAAAATGTCGTATCGAGTCTGATGATATGGTCGATATTTACTGCTTCATTTAATTTCATTTTTTTAAAACGGAAACACGAGCCTGTGCGTAACAGCGAACTCCTCTCTGTATCCCTCACCTCCCCGACCAGCGTCCTGTGAACACTGCTAGCTATGATGTGATTATAAATACCTGCCGTCGAGGGAAGTTATAATTGATATTACCATAGCTGAATGGCTACAATAGCAGCTTGTCTGCCTTCATTTAACGCCTGTATGCTGTTATTTCGACAGCCATTCGAGCTCTGCGTCGGGAGGAACCGTTATATTTTCTTGGCGGAAATAACCGAACAGACCGCATCCACGGCACTGTAGTTCACGTCCGAAAATATGTCTTTCTTCAATTTTCGGAAGATATTCAAGTTTGGGCCTGAGAAGAAGAAGAAGCAGTATGAACATGTGCATAGAGACGTTAACCCGGAGGAATTTTGGGAGATCATTGGGGAACTGGGAGATGGAGCGTTTGGGAAAGTGTTCAAGGTAATGTATTACATCCGCCTTGAGGTTTTCTGACCTATTTCTTAAGATACTCCATTCTGTTTCATGTTGCATGCAGTTCATAACATGTAACGTTAAAATGACAGCAGTGATGGCACAATCCTCGTTCAGGCCACATCCTCTAGGCCACTAGACTCTCAGTAATTGAAATTTTCGTTTCAAGTGCATGTTATGACAGTTTACTTATACTCTATACTGTTCTTTAACTGTTGAGGATATGTTAAGAAACATGACATAGGGCTGTGTTTAGTGACAACTTTAACTCACCTGGTAAGTGTATCAGTGGCATTTCCCATTTTGGAGGTTTAAGGTAGGCCCTGTTACATTTTCAGGTAATAAATATGACTTTGCCATGTCATTGAGTTGCACTTGGCCTCAGTCAAACTGTTGAAGGTATGATTCACTTCCACAGAATAAACATGGCCTCACAAATGCTAAACTGGATTGTCTAAGGTCAGAGGACACACAGATACAGTAAACAGTTTAAAAAAAAAAAAAAAGTCAAGTTAAATGTGTCACTCCCAGCCTTGTTGAATTGCCTATTTGTGAAAAGGGATGTTGATTACAAAGACAAGGGCAATGCCATACACTGTGACAGGTGCACAGGTGTGTATGTAAATTTAGTGTAGTGGTTAACACTTTGTCACTTCAGGTTGATGGTGTATTTGTTTTGTCAACACATACTGTACATTATACATGAGGTGGACACAATACCTGCAACACCAGTACAGAATAATGCAGCTTTAATGAAATGGCCGCAAAACAATGCTTGTGGAGCTTTTGGTTTTTGTTGAGAGAGTCAGAGTGCCAGAGAGGGGTTGTTTCCTTCTGCAGTTATTTCTAAAGCTGTAGTATGCGGTGGGGGATTGCATTATATCACAAGGTAGTCATGGTTTTGTGTCCACAACCTGTAATCTCTGCTAGCTGACGTACCTCTCCAGGTTATCTTTGTGTGAATTTGTTTTGGGCTGAGAATACCTTTTGCAAAGGTCAGCAACATGAGAGAAATCAGCTTTGTATGTCTTTAAGTGGAGGTTAAATGGCATCTTTTTTTGTTGTTGTTGTTCATCTTTTGAACATAACATACTTGTTTAACCTCTTTTAAACAACTTTCAAGAAAGGATTGAGAGGTATAATACAAATTGAACACAGACAATTATCAGATGAGAAATGTAGGTAGTCTAGAAGTTTAGTGGAAATTAGTTTAACATGAAGCTCTATTATTTTATCTATTATCTATATTTTTATTATATTATATCTCTTCATCAATTGAGGGCTCTTTTATTGCAGTAACCCCTGTTGAACAGCTTTCTCTCGTTTTCTCTGTGACTTATGTTGTCCCTTCCTGGAACTCTTGTGATCAAATAATGCAGCTAATGGCCCAGAAATCTTCATTTGCCAGTTTCCAAGTCTTATTAGCTGATTAACTAACTGTGATGAAAGCCAGAAGACTTTCACAATGTATTGACTCCCGGTTCCCACACAGAGAGGGGTGGGGAGGAGTTGCCGTCATCAGGTCACATTACTATCAACACACAGACTACATATTTCATCAGCTATTTCACAGGCTTTTGATGGCTGCCTCTATTGGGCGGGGTGACAAAGAGTTCCAGCAAAGTGTGAATCAGCTGTTTAAGAGAGTAAAAGAGAGAAAAGTCCTGAGGTTTTTATTAGTGAAGAAGCGTGACATTTTTTTGGACTTAACACAATCTGCTTACATAATTCTGTTTGCACAGCCCGTCAGTTCCCATAGTTAGATTGGCATATATGTCTGATAATACAAGAGACAAACGTTCAGTCCTTCTGCCAAGCAGTGTACCCTTACAATACAGCTGTAATGATTTATCCTCATTAGAGTCTGTTCACATTCAGACAGGTGAAATTATTTGCTAGTCTTAAAAGATGATTTTAACAATGCACAGAATTGTTTCATTTGCTATTATGACACCCACAAACTCTCTTCATTTAGTCCCTCACAACAGACCAGTATAATAGAGTTTAGCAAAGTGTAAAATGTCATGTACATAATGACTGAAGGCGACAAACTCCATTTGAATAACTCAATGACAGACAAATTATCGCTGCCCCATCATGAACCTAATGTTGAATCTGCATAATGTATTAGTGATGGCCTGTGCTAGACAGGGGTAGGCCAGTACAAAGGGAAAGACACAGGGAGTGTGTCAGGTCAGAACTGTGTAAATATAGGGTGTGACACACTCTGCGGCAGTTGGCCCTAACACTCCCTCCCTTTTCTTTTTCCTTAACTCCCTGAGATTGTGTCTGTATCCATAAACATTAAGTCCAAAGCTGGCCTTAAAATAACTTCTCTCAGCTACTTGTTTGACGGGGTGTGTGGTGATTGTTCGTATTAGTCTCTTCAGTACAGCCTAATCGGGAATGAAGAGCATGAGCCATTTCCCTAATCACAAACCTATTAAATCATAGATTTATTTGGTTTAATCTCTAAATTACCACCACTGTAACACATTTGACCTTTCTGTAGGTGTATCAAAGTGAAAGGAATGAAAGAAGAGGAAAGGAAGGGGAGGAAGTGAGCAAGCGTCAAAAGATCAGCTTTTGTAAGAATAGGTCAGAAGGTGATGGGGCGTATTGTAAATGTTTTCACTTCAAATGGGTGCTGTGGTTTTTTCCTACAGTAATTTCCCTTTTCAATATATAACATGTCATCATAAAGTCTCTATGAAATGTACTTATAGAGATTGCTTTGAGCTACACAAGCCATGAAGTGCTGCAGTGTTTATTGCACTAGATCCAAAAAGACTTTTGTCTTAAATGAAATCATTAATGTTGATGGATGTTCTTCCACGATAGCCACTCAAAGTAAGCCAAGCTAATTCTTCTGTAATCCAGCCAAAAATATCAGACATGTATTGAACAGCATACTCAATTGATACAAGCCTTCTCCTTGTTCTTTTTATTTTTTCTATCCTAATTTATATGTTGTGTATTGTGAGACTGTAATGGATTTCCTATTTTGTTGTCAATGTTGCTTTCAGGCTCAGAACAAGCAGAACGGGACCCTTGCTGCTGCCAAGGTTATTGACACAAAGACAGAGGATGAATTGGAGGATTACATGGTAGAGATTGACATCCTGGCCTCCTGCGACCACCCCCACATCGTCAAACTGCTGGATGCCTTCTATTTTGAAGACAAACTATGGGTAAGTAAGCAAGTGCCCGACTGAGTGAAGTTTTTTTTTTTTTTCTTATGTGTTGCTGTTGATTTGAAGCCACGGAGACACAGAGGCAGTGAACCAGTCACGCATGGAGACAGACACAGAGGCAGTGAACCAGTCACGCATGGAGACGCACAAATTCGTCACAAGCCACTATTTGTTATGCTGTTTCTCAAAGGACTCTTATATTATTTAATTTAAGGATAATAGTAGTGCATTTTTGTCCTGTCGCCTACATTTGAAGAGTTTAAAACCGATCATGCAATGCAGTCAGCTAGTATGAGGCCTGACATCCCGGAAATCTCAGGTCATAATCCAGAAAAAATACATATTATAGATTATACATAATCTCATTTGAAATTATGGATTATGTTTAAGGGAAGCAGTATGTTTCTGCAATGTAGGTTAAGGAATTTTGTGATAACAATTGGAGCCTGTGACTTCCTACTAAAATACTCTGCATTTTGACTTTATTCTTCTTACCTTCCCACAAATCTTAAGCAGTGAATATGGTTTCTTTATAGAGTTGAGTCACAGTGCAGTTTTAATACATGGTCAGTAGATCTCATTCTGTGTGCAGTAAGAGGCCCCTGAGCAATTAGGTCCTGGCAGGTGGTGTCATGTGACCGTCCCTTGTGGACTGGCCACATCTATGGGATGATAATGGAGTGGTTTGGGTGGCGGGAGAAAGTGCCTGTGAATAATTCAGAGCTGCATACAGGTTGTCCCTTCGGCCCCCATCATAAAGCAGCATGATGAATGTGTAACTGCCTCTGCTTTGCATGTGTTGGGGGTGTTTTTGATGAGTTAATGTATAATATGTTCTTTTTTTCTCCAAAAGATTTATCAAGGAAAATATGTTGCTAAAAAAGATAGGGTTTGTTCACATGCATGATGTTCAATTTAACCTGAGATTAGGATTTAGCAAATGTTAATTTGTGCACATGTGTAACACCTGGCAGAATCATAAGAAGGTAAATTACAATCAAGATTCCCACGGCTTGTAGCCAAGTCTTTGTTTGAGTCCCTGAATAGTGCTCGGTTGTAGCTTTGATTGATTTTTGTCTATCATCTGATACCATGAGCTGCCAACTAACTGGCAAGGCCAATATAGATGAAGTAGTGGTCGGGTACATTACATCAGCTATTACAGAGGTCAGGAGCTGGTCAGTTTTACATCTCAATAACAGTATTAGGGAATGGTGTTATGTTCATCTGATGCACTGTAGCTTCACAGAGATAACATAAAATGTGCTCCATGAACTGGTGAATCCATAGTTCTCTTATTATTAGACTGCAGGTCGTTTGGTTTAAGCACGACAGAAGATTTGTTGAAAGCACCTCTGCTGAGCATTGCATCATTACACTCAAGTCTAAACTTTTACTGTCGCTTGAAGTTGTATATTGTTGACTTTCACACTCTGATAGACAAGTAAAAGTAAATTTAAGTTGTTATGATTATTAACTCCCTGTCTTATTTCATGAGTACATTTCCTTTCACATCTTCCCTAATATGTTGAATATTTGTTTGTGGCAGGAATTAAACTGTCTGTACTGCGTATGTGTGTTGAGTGTTGGCTGAAGGCTTTACATCCTAAATATACTGTAATGCTTACCCAAAATGAGGAAATCATTTTTCATCAGAATGTATGATGCAATATCCAGGATGTGAGTCATATGTAGACATAGCGCACAAAGCATTTACATTCTAGAGAAAAAAAAGAGTTTATTTTGTGAAAATTGTTCTAACAGGATGACCAACCATCACAACCTACTCTGCTCATAAAAATCAGCTGAACAGGTGCAGTCACGAGGATCGCAGTCACGGTCTCCAGCTTGCAGCTAGAACCTCGACTGATGTTTTGATCCAACAAGGACTTAAACAAAAAGATTGTCCTGAAATAGAAAAGAAAAGTGTGTATAGAGGATGCTCAATGTGGCTGTTTCTTGTCTGATTGATTGGCTTCTTGGAATGTTTCCACAGCGTAATCATTAACAGCACAGGGGTTCTGATGTCTTTCCTATAAAGGTCATGTTCACCTACCTTGGATAACACAAGTTCCTCGTGTAAGCAAGTGGTGTGCTGTATGAGGGGAGTTAAATTAGGGCTTAATTTCATTACAGTACACATTACTTATTGTTCCTCTTTGTTTTGCCGTTGCAGATTCTGATTGAGTTCTGTGCGGGTGGTGCAGTGGATGCCATCATGTTGGGTAAGTATATGGAATGAAAATAGTCTCAATAATATTTACAAATTTGTACGATTTGCGCATAATTTTGGGTACTCACGAATGCGTGTTCCAACACACACACAAATTCCAAGCAATTTGAAAACATGTAAAACAGTTTTACAAATGCACTTGAATAAATATTTATATTTTACGTAGAGATTTTTAACTTCAATTTCACAGATCTGATCATTTTTGCTTTCAAAAAGCTTCCTCTACACACAAATGTGTGGCTACACAGATATCAATTATGTGAGCATGTGTGTGCTTTGGTTTGCACATGCTGGACTGACTGTTTTCCCAGCAGAAGAATAAGTCCACCACCTAACACCAGCTTATTTAAACCATATATTTACATGTATAGGTTACTGTATAGAGTTTATGGTTGGTAAATGTATGTGTTCTAATCAAGGGGTGATGAGCTATTCTGTCTATTTAGAAAAACGTCTTTCCCACTCTGAAATTAAACACAAATTCACTGAAAGCCCAGATGTCCCAGTTTTCCACCAGCACTTAAATGCAGCATGCATTCTCGAATCTGTGTGGAGCTGGAGACCGTTAAAATAGTCTCAAAACCCCGCAAGCGAAAGTAACCTGATCCGTGTGCAACAGGCGATACATGCACACATATTTCTGTACAATCTGTAAATGAATACAAAAGAATGTCACAAATATTTTTAGTCATTTGTATGCACAGGAAGCTTTTTGAAATGATCCGATCTGTGAAGTTGAAGTTAAAAATGTGTATGTAAAATATTAATATGTATTCAGGTTGTGATGTGTGTAATTGTGAAACTGTTTTACATGTTTTCACATTGCTTGGTATTTGTGTGTGGGTTGTAACATGTATCTGTGAGTACTCAAAATTACACACAAGTCGTTGTACACATTTGCAAATCTTATTTTTCATTTGTAGATCATGTAATACATATTTGTAAATATTATTGAGACTATTTTTACTCCATATAAGTCCCTCATTTATTGAAGGAAACAGAAAAACACTATAAAGTTCTGGAGCTTTTTCTTTGCTCCATCCTCAAGTGCCAACTCTTTTTTTTTTTTTATTCCATCCTAAGCCTCCTTTGTGGGTTTTCTTCCCTCTCCCCAGTTGGAGAGGCCATTCCAACTGTGTAATTATTGTAGCTCAGATTTCAAGGAGTGGTTAGTCCACTTCTAATGTGTGCAGTTACTCTCTCTTATTGTGAAGCTTGACGAAACACCTCACCACTTCTTAGGCATGAATTACCACAATAAAGAGGATACCAATTAATTCACTTCAGCATTCACTCGTGGATGTTGATGCATTCTGCTCTGTGGTCTGACTCACCTAGAACAAATTTCTTCCACCAGATTTGTCCAGTCATACATGCTGGCTGGTGTCAGGGTGGAGTCTTGTCCTCCAGTTGCTAGTGGATACCATCAGGCCATCACATGATGATAATAATAATCCAAATGGCCAAGTCTGTGTTTGTAAAAGTGCATCACAAAAACCACAATAACAACATATGACCACTTACGAATTATCTGTGTGCATGTTTATCTACAGAGCTTGAGAGGCCCCTGACAGAGCCCCAGATCCGTGTGGTGTGCAGGCAGACCTTGGAGGCCTTGTCTTACCTCCATGAGAACAAGGTCATCCACAGAGACTTGAAAGCCGGGAACATTCTCCTCTCCTTGGATGGAGACGTGAAACTGGGTAAAGAAATCTCTCATCTTTTGCTGCTGCATTTGCCGCCGTAATATTTCACTAAATCTGAAGGATTATTCAGCAAGGAAAGCTCTCTCATGTTCCAGCTAAGCACACGTTAAGGTACTCGCTTAAGAGTACTACACAGAATAATAGCTGATTCATTGTTGATTTCTCTCTCAGATGTCCTTGGTGGCCAATCTGAACCTTCCTGCAGGGCCAACACTAATAAGCTTAAAAAGCTCATTAGTAAAGTCAATTGTGGATCCCTTTGCCATCATTGCTGTGGCAACCAGCTGAGCTATTTGACTTTGGGGATAGTGTTGACAAGTGCACAGCACAGTGTTTACATATAATAAAACTGGAATGAGTCATTCATGGGGCGTCACGTTAAAAAAACAGTTTTATGTAGCCACAAAGGAGAGAACTGTAATTTTTATACACCACTTATGTACTGGAGTTGGTGATACATTGAACTGGTTACATAATATTCCAGAAGTAAAAGTATTCATGTTGCTGCTGTAGCATCCATAGCTCCTGGCTCCCTGATGATTCATGTTCTGTAGGCAGAGGGTCATGACGGAGCCTGGCAAACAATAATTATCAAGCAGTCACCGGGGACTTAATGATAGATCTCTCTTTCCCTCTAATGTGTACAAACTGTAAGTGATGCGAGAAAAAGAGAGCAGGCTGAAATAGTTGCACATGTGACAGAGCGGCAATGAGTGATGATGGACTCTAAGAGCATTATGAAAGGGAGATTTTCTAACAACTTATGAGATTCATATTTGACAGCATAAGCAGGTTAGTTAAGAAATAATTTTGCTTCACACAGAAAGTGTCATTCTACAGTTTAGTTTGAGTCACTGATGAAAATAATCATAATTCTTATCTACTTTCAGCTGACTTTGGGGTGTCTGCTAAAAATACCAAGACGTTACAGAGAAGAGATTCTTTCATCGGCACTCCGTATTGGTGAGTCATGCAGCCTTCCTTCCAGGTGGGCATTCGCCCCTTTCCATCTGATAATTGTCTTAGCGTGTCCCACAGCTGGGGGGGACGCTCCCATGAAATGTGGGATAAAGGAAAAAATCCTCATTCAGCAGTTTAGATGCACTTGAGTGTTGACTTCAGCTGTAAATACTGAATAGGCTTCCTGTCTTTCAAATTCCGAACCAAAATGCACACATATACTCTTTTATTGTCTCTTTTGACCTTTAGGGATCTTGCCTGAATGCACACATTCACTTGTAGTCCAAAATTAGCTTAATGCTAATTACAAACCCACTGACTTCTACTTTTGCAGGATGGCCCCAGAGGTGGTAATGTGCGAAACTTCCAAGGACCGTCCGTACGACTACAAGGCAGACATCTGGTCCCTCGGGGTAACCCTGATAGAGCTGGCACAGATTGAGCCACCTAACCACGAGATGAATCCCATGAGAGTGCTGCTGAAAATAGCCAAGTCCGAACCGCCCACACTCATGCATCCCTCTCGCTGGTGAGATGGTGCACTGGTGATAACTAAAGAGGAGGCACTGAAATGTTTCCGGATTGGAGATAAGGATATGTTGACTGTTTAATGTGTGAAAGCTTGCTGAATTGTTAATGCTTAACTGAATGGCCACAGGGAGAAGAACGGCATTCATTTTATTCCACAAAGCAGGACCCAGGGATGCTTAATCTTTTCTATGGCAAGCAAACTGATTGTTTTTTAATCTATTCTTCAAAGGTCACCTGAATTCAGCGACTTTCTGCGGAAAGCACTTGATAAGAATGTGGACAATAGGTGGGGCACATTACAGCTTCTACAGGTGAGCTGCCCTACTCCCTACTGTTATCTCACAGTACACAATCATCTACGCAGCCTGCAATAAATTATATCGAATGCATGCACACTGAAATAAAAATCTGAATGGGTCATATTTTAAAGGGTGTAATTTCCTGTTTTGCTGTGTGTTCTTATATTTGATTCAGGCTGACAGTTTGTGAAAGAGAAAGATTTGTATTTCATGTCGATGTCTTGTGTCCCTGTCTATCTATGTAGCATCCTTTTGTCACCAGTGTAACTGATAGCCGACCTCTCAGAGAGATCATAGCCGAGGCCAAAGCTGAAGTCACAGAGGAGATCGAGGATAGCAAAGAGGAGGAGGAGGAGGAAGAGCCTGATACACCTGTTGTATGTAGCTTTATTGGTGTATGTATATAACGAGCACAATCATACTCAACCAATTTTGTTTTAAATTATGTATGAGCTCTAACAGTTGTTGTTTACATCTTCGTGAAGCTGTGACCTTTTCTATCACTCATTGGTGACATATTGTGATTTTCATATTTCTCTAACTGTTGGCTCAGGCGGTTCCTGGGCACAAGCGAGCGCCATCTGATGCCAGTGTGGCCAGCTCAGAGGATGACAAAGTCCCACCAACTCCCTCCACGCTGGAATCTGTCACAGAAAAGACGGAGGCCGAGCCTTCTGAGGACCGGACTAGTGATAAGCTGTCTGATGAAGGACTTGGATCAAGTGAAGTAGACAAGAATGAGGAGGAGAAACTCAATGAGGTGTCTGATGCCAGTAATGAAGACCTGGCCTATGGGGTAATAGAGCCCACCAAGGACTTTATCTCACAAGATCCTACAGAGCCTAAACCAGAAGATAACCAAGCTGAAACAATTCCTGCTAAGCCCATAGTATCACAGCCAGAAGAACCTGAAGATACAGTGAATACCCAAGAATTTGTCACAGATGTTCAAGAAACAGAGGGGGTACAGAACCAGGATGAACCAACCCAAGTAATAGAAGAAGAAAGAGAACCAGAGGAGGTGAAAGAAGAGAAAGAAAAAGAAGCAAGTCCAGAAGAATCCAGAGAATCACAAGCGCAACCTGAAGATACACCAGAAGAACCAGAATCCATATCAGGAGATGTGGCTGAGGCAGAAGAAGAAAGCAAAGAGCCAGATGAGGAGATGCCTCAACATACAGCGACAGAGGACAGAATTGAAGACACAGCTAATGGCACAGATGTAAATATAGACACAAAGATTATAGAATCAAATGTAATGGGCACAAACATAAATGGAGACACAGACACAAAGTCGAGTGTGGATGAGTCCCCCACTGAGGTTTTCTTGGAAAAGGAGGCCATAGAAAGTCAGCCAGATGAGAAACCTGAAGATGAGGCCCCTGAGGAGGCAGAGCAGCTTGAACAAGACAATCACCCCAAAGAGGAGGTTGAACTGGAAGAACAGGCACCAACTGAATCCACAAATGGAGTCAGTGATGAAGCCAAAGACACCTCTGAGGATTCAGAACAAGCGGTCCCATCTAAAGATGTCCCTGTGAAGGAAGATGAGGAGAAAGCCACTTGTGCAGATGAGAGCACTTCCCAAGATGCTGTCTCTGTCCCGGAGAGTGAAACCGATTCAGAAAGCAAGGTCGAGCATGGAAGCCCCGCTGTGATGAAGCCGGATGTGGAGAAGGACTCTGACTCCGGAAGCAGCTCTGCGGCTGATAGCAACAGCCTTGACCTCAATCTGTCCATCTCCAGCTTCCTGTCCAAGAGCAAAGACGGGGGCTCAGTGTCTATGCAGGTAATTTATCTGTGCCTCACTTACAGCCTCAGTTGTTGAATTATCAACACTATTTTGATAATTTTAGCGCCCAAAACACCCCTGTTTCATTTGTAGGAGTCAAAACGTCAGAAGAAGACTCTGAAGAAGACACGTAAGTTCATGGTGGACGGCGTGGAGGTCAGTGTGACGACATCAAAGATAGTGACAGATAACGACACCAAGAGCGAAGAGATGAGGTTCCTGAGGTACATCTTTATGTAATCTGCTTACCACACTGTCGGTCTAAATATGTGACATGGCCAATTTAACATGCCTGCCTTAAATAGTTCTCGTTCACTTCACAATTCCCACAGCATTTACAAATGCCAGATGGTTATCTCCCGTGATGAATGCTGCATTATGTCACTGTCATCTCCCATGTTGCCTTTTAAAGACGAGGCATGCTGCTTCGAATGTTTACACAAGTGCTGCCTGACTATTTGCTGTTGGGTTCATGACCTTATGTCAGTAATGCACAGAGTTAACATGTATCAATTTAACAACTACTGATTCAGAATGAGGAGACCAGGACCATAAAAGTAGGACAATAATAGTCTCCTTTTAGTATTAATGGGAGACTAATATTGTAATCAATCTTAAATTGCAACTAAAAAAATAGATTATGAAACAAACTATGAAATCCCATCCCAAAAATAAAAAATAAAAATTTTTTGTGAATAAAATCCTTTATCATCCATGACAAACTGTTGAATTTGAGATGAGTTAATATGGTGGCACCCTGACTGCACTGTTGCTGTGGTTTCCTCAGGCGGCAGGAGTTGAGAGAGCTGCGCCTCCTGCAGAAAGAGGAGCAGAGGGCCCAGCAGCAGCTGAGCAACAAGCTGCAGCAGCAGAGAGAGCAGATCTACCGGCGCTTTGAACAGGAAACTGTTGTGAGTCACTTTGCTTGTACCTCAGTGGTGTGGTGTGTTTTTTTTTTTTTTGTTTTTTTTTATTTGGCCAACTGCTAGGAAACGACCTGCTTCATCTCAAAGTTGATCTAAATCTGAACGGAGGGACTTACATGAAGCTAGACACAAAGTCTGTCTCTATCACTTAAGATTTACTCATTTAGCATTTCTACTGTGAAACACAAGTTCTCTTTAATCAGTGATGATCACAATATTAGAAACTTTAATTAGAGTCTGTCATAATATATGTCTCTAGAGAGTTACAGTTAATGCCCCCCTCCCTCCTAAGCAACAAAGGCTTGAAACTTAAGTTTTGGGTGTTAATCTATGATATTGGATCACATATAAACACTAGTCATCTTGTCAGGCTGATGCCAGCATTTGTTGATTCTGTCTGTACAGGGTAAGAAGCGTCAATATGACCAAGAAGTGGAGAATCTTGAGAAGAAGCAGAAGCAGACCATTGAGCGACTGGAACAGGATCACACCAGCCGACTCCGAGACGAAGCCAAACGCATCAAAGCGGATCAGGACAAGGAGCTCTCCAAGTTCCAAAACATGATGCGAAACCGGAAGAAAGAGGTATGGTCGTGCATGACTTTTTCTGCATGGGAGTGCCTTTAGTGGGCTGGTTAGCTCAGGATAGTAAGCATTTGCATGTCATAGATACGCGCTGTTTAATGGTGCATGTGTTTAACAACTTAGCCGGTGGCATACTTGGCTGTGTCATATTAATCCCATGGGAGTGGTGTGCCCTGCTGTTCTGTCTCGTACTGTATGTGTGCAAATGATAGCAACAGACTGTGCTATCTTTCTCCTAGATGCTGCTAGCTCCATGTTGCTGTATCCATTATTCATTAGCTAAGAGGCTTCTGGTTGCCTCTTAAGCAATACTGTGCTACTGAGTCTATTTGTTATTTTTAGAGAACTATTTAATAAAAATTCAGTCTCAGGCTAAGCATAAAACCTTATCATGATGGTGTGCTGGGCTTGTACACATGCTAGGACTTTATTAGTCTTTTCTGCCTCTTTGTCTGCTTGGCAGCCTAAAATGCTTTGTTGGATGTTTGTGTTTTGCTTTATGAGGCATTTTTATGGCAATAGTGCCGATTGGCATCCATTGTGCACTGTGATGCCTTGGTGGTGGTTGTGCTGCTCGCAATTTGCTTTCTGGGCCACTAAGAGTTTCTTTTCATTGTACTTAAAAATATTATTGCAGGTTGGCTTAAAGTGGTTGCTTCAGCCCTCAGTTATGTACTTTGTTGTGGTTGTTTAGCTGCAAAAATATAAGCTATTGCCATAGTTATTGATAAAAATTTGTATTTCTTTTGTACTTTTTGTTATTTACAATGTTGTATTATTTATTCAAAATGTACTGTTATTGTGTAACTAACCATGTCTCTTGTATGAGTGTGTGAGGTGGCTTTGGTCATGGGATGGCCGACTTTTGAAGATTTTTTGCGAGTGGTGTTGGGCTCATTTGGGAAAATAATAAAAGCCTTGCATCAGAGTAACTGATATGGAATCATCTTAACTGTGTATATTCAAGGATTCAAGGAATTTAGAGAGTTACACACTCAGTGTTGCAGTATAAACAAATACATAAAAAAGAAGTAGACTTGAATAAATAGAGCAGAATACACAGTGAGTTAGTGGCTACTTGCTTCTGTGCCCTGTCTTATTGCCTGAGGATAAAAGTGGTCTATAAAACGAGTGGTGTGCGCCTTCATGCTAAGACATCTCTTACTCGATGGTAGCAGTGAAAATAATAAGCGATGGCCTGGATTAGTGTGGTCTCTGATCATGGCTTGTGCTCTTTTCCTGCACCTGACATCAAATATCTCTTCCAGGTATGGCAGATTTCTCCCTATTAGTTTAGATTCCTGCTTAACAATTGTGTTGAGTCACCTGTCTGTGTTAACCCACACACAGGTTAAACACAGACAAGTATCAAACCACACTATTAAACCTCCTGTGAGAACACTTTCAATAGTACACTGATAGAAACTGAGTTTTTGTAGACAAACCTAATTTCTTAAGGCATCGAGGAAAAAATAAAAGCTATCAGCTACCTCCCTCCTGTAGGACTGTTCGTTGTCATTTATCAGGCCAACCAAACCAAATTTAATAATCTCTAATGTTTAGCAACACAGTCATATGTAAACATGCTGTAAACATATGTAAACATGCTTACAATAATAGTGGAGGTTATGTCACTCTTTCACTGTTTGTGGCCTCTCTTTTAAAAAAAACACATACCCACGCACAGATTGCATCACACAGACCTACTGTAGCTGGTTTAGTTTGGCCACCAGTATCGCTGACGGTGTTAAATGCTGAGCTGTAGTCTATGAAATCTGCCGTAGGTATTTTTACCTTGAAGATGTTCTAAGACAAAGTGCAAGACACATCTGTTCGGACAATAAGCAAACTGAAGTGGGTCAAGGGTACCAGGTAAGGTGTTACATATGAAGGTGTTAACCAGTTTTTCAACATTTCATTATCACTGAAGTCAGACAAAC
This sequence comes from Maccullochella peelii, assembly GCA_002120245.1. NCBI lineage: Eukaryota > Metazoa > Chordata > Actinopteri > Centrarchiformes > Percichthyidae > Maccullochella > Maccullochella peelii. The sequence goes on from LKNJ01000270.1 coordinate 195,575, forward strand.
TGGCCTGTAGTCTTTAAGACATGTTACCCAAGATTTCTTAGGTACAGGCATGATCTGTGTTCTTTTAAAGTAGGTAGGAACCAACAAGACTTGAATTATTTTAGGTTTGGCATGATGCATCAGTGAAGTCTAATCTGCATTCAGTTATAAATTGAGAGCTCAGAGGTCACCAGATGATTCCAACTCAGTTACTCTGTTTTAATTTCTGGAGGCAAAATAATAATCTTGATGGCTGTGAGATTTAATTGAATGCAAAGTAATACAGAGAGAGCTGTTTTTGAGACTAACATCTTCTGCCATCTACCAGTCAAATTCTTCCTCTGACTAACTCATGGCTCGTGCAATTCAAAATTACAGTTCTGACATGCTCTGAAAAACTACTAATCAAAAGACTGACTGACTTACGAGTTCAAAGGGACGTCGATCGCAGGACATGGGAATCACGCATGCTGACTTTAAATCAGTTGGTGGCTGGATGCAGGATCTCTCCTCTCAAAGTGGGCCATGCATGTCTTTTACTGTTGTTGGCCAGCTTTGTTAGATTTTCAGAATATACAGCATCAACCAGTCTCTGCACACACACTGTAGGTCAAACAGGAAGTTGGACAGTCACCCAAACATTTGAGAAAAGAGCTCATGAAACGCTTAAAGGAGGACCTATCGCTCCTTAAGTCTGCAGAGGTAAACCGTCACCTGCTGTCTCTTACTCTGTCAAAGAGTAAGATTACTCTTTCTCTCTTTCTCCTCTCTCCCTATAACCCTTATTCATTCTTGGAAGGGATTCATGCACACAAACACAAAGAACTGCTGTGTCTGTAATCGCTCCATACACACACACATATATATATACGTATATATACGTATATATATACATATATACATACATATACATATATACACACACACACACATATATAAAAAAAACAGACTCATAGCAATTATGACGGTCAACTCACAGAGACCTGAGTTCACCTCAAATGGGGCTACTGTAGCTAAATACTTCAAGTAGTCACAATTGTCACTGGTACCCTCAGGCCTTCTTTCTTTAGGTAAATAATCCTCAATACTGCTCAAAATGACATGAGCCCATGCATTCTGCACTTTTAGTTAAAAAGGCAGCTACCATTAAAGAGAGGAAATACATAAAAGTTACAAATAAAACAGAATCGAACACTGATTTCACAAATAATTAGGTATCTTCACTGTCCAGGGCTTGTTTTTTCTTGCTTCCCTCATGTTAAAAACATGCACAGTTAGTACTATGTTGGAGGGGTCAATAAAAAAACAAAAATAAACATTTGCCCCCAGGAATTTTTATATATATATATATATATATATATATATATATATATATATATATATAT